>JAWCTZ010000912.1:0-28247 GCA_036850595.1 Rhyacichthys aspro | reverse complement strand
ATTTAGAACGACTACAAAACTACACAAATGTGGAGCGATACAAGCCCAGTCAGATGAATGCCAGCTTCTGCTTTAAAGTGTGTACAGTGTAATCCAGGCACCCGTGAACCTGATGTTGATGTGTTAGTGACTCTGCCTAAATGAGACGCTGTAAAGGAAGAAAGCTGTGTTTTCCTGGCAGGAGAAGTGTCAGTGTTGTCTGCTGGTGGTATTGATTGTTAGATCTGGGAGCTGTTAAAGGCCCACTTGCATCTCAATGTGTCCTTCCAAGAAGATTAATGTGGACCAAAAACAAAGCCTATTGCCTCTGCATTTGACTTCATTATTAATGAAAGTTAAATGGCAGTTTTCCAAATCAGACTTAACATCTAAAGTCTCAGGAGCACTTTAAAATGATAGTGTTTTTTCCACATTTTCTCTAGTAGTAACATGCTTTGAGAATTTCATATTTTAGTACAAATATGTAATCTCATGATCATAGCAGGTCAGTGTTTCAAGTGTTTCTAAGACATATGTAAAAACACATGTGAAAACTTGCTATTTAGTTGGACTAGATAAGAGTCACATAATAAAATTGTGGAATCTTATTCAAAGTCCCATTGGCAGACTGACACATTAATGAAGAAGACAGATCGCACAGATGACAGAGGGTCAGCTCAGGTTAATCTGCTGTGGGTTTATGGAGACTTCTGATTGAGCACATAAATATTGTCACTAGACTAACTGCTTCCACTGACAAAAACAGTTACGTTGAGAAAAAAATGAATAGCTGTCACCTAATTAATCAATGAGCTTGACTTAAGCTTGACAGTAAAACTACAGCATTTTTTTTTCTTGACTCGATGAAGTGCTTTTTACAGACTGCCTTGGTTACACCTATTCCCATTGTGTTCTGTCAGAAAGTTCTCAGACAAACACAAACAACCGTCCAGCTGTGTTTTCCCCCAACATGATGCAAAGCTGAGCTAAAGTTAGCTTCCATGACACAAGAGTTTGTTCCTGCGTCCTGCAGCTTCACTTAGTCAGTTTATATCTGGGTTTGTGTTTTCAAAGGCTAAAAGTCAACAATAACTTTCAGGAACAAACAAATGTGAGGTTTTTCAGGTTAACAAATACATATCAAAAAATTAAAATCCATGCCTTTCTGCTGGTTTAATGGAGGTCAAAGATAGCAAACACCTGTTTTTGTTTTATCCAAACACATTTTATAAACATGATAAAAATGAGTCCTATAGATGGAAAATAGGATTATCTTAGATTTAGAGGCTACGCCCTTCGTGCTCTAGTTTTGCTGAAAGACTCGAAAACAGTCACAGGAAGGAGTATATCAAGATGTAGTTCCTTTTTTAAGCGCCAGTCTTATTGTTTTACCTCAGAGGAGGAGACGCGCCTCTTTCCTCGTCTGACGCAAACAGGAGACACAGGGAGAGATGGACCAAGCTCCACGCCTTTACGACACATATGTACCTTCAATAGCACTGTAAATACATAGAGAGTTAATTATAATAATTAGACAATGAACTAAATATTTCTTTACTAAATGCTTGAAAAGAAGGCATGGGTTTTTGTAAGAGAGCCTTCTTGACCATTTTTATTATATTATTATTATATAAGACCTGGCTGACATTGGATCTCCACATACATTTGATATTTCAGATATACAAGGAATATCCATGTCATTACATAAAAACATGCATGTCCCTCAGTCATCAGATTGTCCACTTTCTGCAGAAGTTTGAGACTAATCTATTGATTCACATTATTACAGTTTTATTCATTCATTTGTCTTCATCAGTTTATGTGACGGATCCCTTGACCTGAAACATTTCTTTCAGCGTTTGTTTGATAGTTATGCTCACTCCCGGTTTCTCACCTTCCTCCCCTTTATTGACACAGAAAACACAATTATTGTACCAACAAAATGGGGTCAAACGTGCAACACAATGTTTTTAAATGAGATGACGAGGTGTGTATTGGAAACAGCAGCAAACAGCGACGGTTTAAACCACTGTTTCTCATGCATTTCAGTGTTCGTTGGCTGAATAATGCAGCTCTATACAGACAAGATCATTCAATCATATGTCATGAGCTACAGTGGAGGATTTGGGGATTTCCTTGTGTAGCTGTGGATTGATTTTGACCTTGCAGTGTGATACAAAATATTTAAAATCTGTAGCAGAAAACGTTAAGTACCACAAAGCCATGATTTTAGCTGGAGTCTAAAATTGTGGTTTTAAACTGTAAGACTTTAATGCAACACCCCACCAAATATGAACTCATTGATTTTAATCCCGTACTGTCCTTTTGTTTACAGTCTACTGCGCACATTTTACTGGGTGTAATAAATCTTCACCAGCTGACCAACAATAAATATAGCTCTCAGTAGATTCACACAGGGGTTAAATGTGAGCGTGCTGTCCATAAATTGCTAAGGATGTGAAGCGGGGTTGTGCAGGAAACAGGGAGAGCAGGTTCCTGTTATGTAGAGCCTGTTAGTCAGTACATCAGGAGCAAACAAGTGCAGGAAAGCTGAGTTCACATCAGAAATACTCCTATTCATTGACACATTACAGACACATGTACAGTACTGTGCAAATATTTAAGTCAGGTGTGAACATATGCAGTAAAGTAAGAATGATGTCAACGACATACAATTTCAATGTTTTTTAACAAAAATGGAAAAGTGAGACAAAAACCTTGAACTTTTAGAGTGATCCCAGAACAAGGGGTCCTGACGTAATGGTGCAACCCTGATCCCAGCATCATGGAGTCTGGCCTGGTCTGGCTTAGTCCAGTTTGTCCTGGTTGTGACCGAGACAGAGGAATGTTGCTGTTTTGAGGCAAAATCACACCAAATATTTTTTTGATTAAGAATTGTCTTCTGTTCTTTCACTTTGCATTTTGTAAACTAATAAAATCCCCATACTTTATAGTTTACTTTACATTTTATATCCACACCTGTATAAAACTTCACACAGTCCTGTATATGCTAGTGAGGCGTGTGCAGTTACTGTTAACGTGGGCTAGCTAACTCTCCAAAAAAAATAAAATAAAATACTTGTCGTTGCTAACCGTTACCAGATAATAAATATGTTTCTAACTTTATCTATTTACTTTAAAGGCAGTAATTTATTTTAATCATTCAATTTGTTAAAAAAAAAGAAGTAAACTTTACCGCTCTGAAACCCTCGCTCTTGCCGTAAATGGACCTAAACTAATTACAACACGCCTGTAAATTCACAACATTTCCCACGCTTTCCGTCACACCTGCTGCATCTAGGAGGCAGGGGGTGTTGAAGCCCACTACTGTCCATTGGATCCTCGCCATTAGCTTCCTAGTCTCGTCCCGCGCGCTCCAGGACGCACGAGCGATCAGCTGAGCAGCCCCTCGCTCGCGCACGGAGAAGCAAAGGAGACAGTGTTGTGTTCAATGACACTCTGACTGAATGGACAGCGCTCTGATTTTAGCGCCTGCTCCCGTTCACTTTACTCAAAACTTCGTGTGGATAATTCTTTGAGGCTCGCTGCTTTTGTGGACGAAATGTTAGAGACGTCAGCCTCAAAATGAACTCCGGTAAGTGCGACCTAAAGAAAAATAATCTATAACCCATCACGTGTTTAGTAAGTAATTAAGGATTTTTTGCTCGTAGGAATGGCAACAACCGGAAACTTGTTTATGTATAATATTATTCTGGTGGTAATATATAAGAAAGGCTAACTTAACCTTAAAATGTGTAATCGACATTTAACGCTAATATAAGTTCTTCAAATCTGTACAAACTTTCACATTTTCATTCAAGTCAATCTGAATTATTAGATCTTTTAAGAGACTACCCTTATGTCCTACTGAAAATCAAACATCATCATCCAAAACTGCTTATGCTGTTCAACTTTCTACGAGGCATTAGTTTAAATAATTGAAAATATATTACATGTGATTTTTTTTGGTGATTGCCCTTTTACTGTAGCCATTATTCTTCTAAGAGACTATAAAGGCAGCCTTAGAGGTTTCTCCTACTTGAATCGCAGGAAGTGAGTCAGGGAAATCCCTTAAATGTAATGTGTGTGTGTGTGTGTGTGTGTGTGTTTAAGCTCAAACAATGTAAATTATAAATATAAAACGTATAATTGGTCTAAAATGATGTGGGTCTCTACTGTACTGTAGAGTAAAACTCTGAAATATATACTTTTAAAGACAATTGAGAAACTGTGCCCATTAAGGCATTTACTGTGTAAAATTTATTGGATTTTATTGTTTAATGTGTTTTCCTTTTGCTTGAATCAGAGAGTTTAAGCCTTTCAAAATCACATGGACACAATACAAATGACCTTAAAGCTATTTTAAAGCCCATAATCTTACAGTTTCCTCTTCCTGTTGTTCTTTCAGACTGCACCAAACCTTCTCCTGCACCTAAGCCAAGGCTTATTTGTCATGCCAGCACAAGTCTGAAGCTGCCGTCACCTCTCATGTCTGCAGCCAGGGGTCCCAAACCTTGTGTCGCCCCCAAACCAAAAGTGACACTTAATGGGAGGTACCAAGGAGGATGCAGTAACGGTGGCTTGATGGTGTCAGAGGCTGAATATGAAGACAACAGGACACAATCTGACAAGTCACCAGCAGATGAAAATTCAAATTCATCCTTGCTCAAACTCCAGGAAGATGATTTAAAAATAGTGTCAATCTTGAAGAATGGAGAGGAAGACAAGGATAAGGGCATAATTCAGACGATGGAGGAGGATTGGAGGTTAACTGAGAGTGCTCTGACCGAGGAGACTGACTCGCTGGAAACACTGGACACAGTAGAAATGACCGACACAGACCTGAACGAGGAGATGGATGCTGAGGACTGTGACGCGGGCGAGGCCATGGCCGACACAGATGGACTCTCAATGGGAGACATTTCTGTGAACAGTGTCGATGCAGAGTCAGAAAGGGAGAACAATGTGGAAAATGGAGGCGTGCAAAAACAATGCAATGACGAGGAACAAGGCGACTGTACCGCTGATGATTTAACTGAATCTTTATCAGAAGAACTTCTCAACAGTGAAAGCGTGCAGGAGGAAAAAAAGGATTCTAATACCAATTATAACACAACAGAGGAAAATATAAACAAACAATTTAACCTAGAAAACAACAATGCATGCCCAAAGCTAACATCTGTCAACAGTGACGGAGTTACATCCTACAAATGTAAGAAAAATGCTTATGAACATCTTGGGAATGCAGCAGCCATGGAGCAGACAGACGATGTTTCGTCTGAGGTGTATGTTGAGATCAGTGGCAGAGATAAAAGCAGCGATGAGAACAAGTTAAGAACATGTCAGTACAAGACATTTGAAAGAGACAAGGAGTACAAAATGCCAACAGCCGAGGGTTTCTCAAACCATTTGGACTGCCAGCCGAGATTGAGGCTCGTGTCCATCTCAGTGCCAACGGACACTTCACTGTCGTCCTCACTGTCAAAGAGTCAGCTGCTTTTTCCCAACGACTTTGACACATTCGGAGACAACCTGGAGGCTCCCATTGTGCCGTTTGATTTGGAGCAGGACTTTAATGATGAGCATGTTTACGAGGAACCTGGACGCAGGTCAGCAATAGGGATGCGCTCTGGCTCAATGTCTCAGCGCATTAATAATGATTTAACTAGACATTACAAGAGCGGATTTGGACTGAGTGGACCGAGCAGCAGTCCGATGTTAGTACCAGCCCGACACACAGGTTACCAAAAACCCCACTATCTGTCGCTCTACCCCAGGTCTATGTCCATGGAGGGACAGGAAATGCCTTTGTGCCTACAAAGAGATGCTGATGGATCACCAATGCAGAGGCGAGCCATGTTTTCAACTGGTAGTTTCTCCCAGAATTCACCTCTGTCTTCCAGTGGCTTGTCCACACCTACATCTGTTGTGGACATCCCACCTCCGTTTGAGCTGGCGTACATCACCAAAAAGCCCATCACAAAGAGCTCCCCCTCACTTCTCATTGAGACGGACTCTTCAGAGAAAAACAGGAAAAAGAAATCCTCTATAAAGCGCTTCCTCATGCTTAAGTTTAGGAGGAAAACAGACAGCAAAAAACAAGTGGGAGATGTCTCACCGTCATCTTTTAACTCAGAGTCCGGTCAACCCACTCCCAGCAGACTGCTAGATTTAGATAGGCATAGTCTGACTGGTTCACCACAACTAAACTCACGCTCTGTGTGTAAACCCCAGGTGCCACAGGAGCCAAGCTTTTTACTGTATGACAGCAAAAGCAAAGGGAGCTCCGTTTCATTTCTGAACCGCAGCGTGGTGCGAGTTGAGTCCTTCGAGGACCGCTCCCGTGTGCCTTTTACACCACTGCCTCTCACCAAGCCTCGGTCAATCTCCTTTCCCAACACAGATTCCTCAGACTACGAAAATATTCCTCCCATAAGCTCTGACTATGAGAACCTGCAGGTCCCACAACAGAGGCCCATGAGGCAGGGTCCCTTTGCCAACTTTTTTGACCGTCCAAGCCGACTGTTGTCTTCTGCCAATGAGACAGATGGTTATGTGGACATGAGCAGTCTCCCTGGGTTTGAGAAAAAATTACAGCCACTGGAACAGGAAACAGAAAGGTAATTAAATACAGTACTGTAAGGCTTTAATGTAGTGAAAAACTGTCATACTTGTTCACCAGATGATTCACAGATCCATAGTCACCTTTCTTCATTACAAAAAGCTAATATGGTTCGACCATATCAACTTCACAATCATTTAAACTACTTAGGCAACTATTCCCTCATTTCTTAAACAAAGGTGACTGATTGTTACAAATCACGTATTCTTTGTAAAAAAAATAAAATTAATCTTTTATTTTCATTGGGTTAATAACTTCCTTTTCCGAAAAATATCTTCTTAAACTAAAAAACGAAGGTGTGTTGTATCTGACATTTTTAGATGTAACCTATTTACATCCAAGACAATTCAAATGCCTACTGCACCTTTAAACATGCTACTTGTGTGCATCTATATTCTTTATATAGGTTGATGCTGCTGAGCATATTGTTGATGGTCATTGCCACCATTTACACTCTTTTACTGCTGTGTGGTATGTGTGGAGAGTTAATATTATTGCTTGGATGCACGTCAGACTGAAGTGGTGAAAATGCTAGTGCATTAGCTTCTCAGTTTGCATCACAGTAAGATACAGTGAAAAATAAGCCCCTGTAGTGTGTTGTTTGGGCATGTGAATAGCAGAGGAAGCATTGCTGTTGGTGGTGGGGGTGGTCTGTTTAGTTGTAAGTGAAAAGTGACTGTCCTGGTTTCATTCATAAATCAAGTCTTTTAGAGCAGTGCAGGCTGCTCTGTTGATGCTGCGGGTAAAACGCTGGTCCTGTTTTTGCTGTAATCAGCCATGCTGCTGTGACATGGACCCATCCCCCCTGCTTTCTGTTGGCTGTGCCCATATCATACAGGCCCCTCGCGATGATTAATAGTCAAAGCATTTTGGAGTCATCGCTCTTTTCTGCCAGGCAGCAACACCAGGCTAAGATACAATCTTTGCATTCTTGGGAGCACTTACACACTGCATTGCTCTTCAAATTTACTACTTTTACCACTACACACTTTCATATTCACTTTTGATACCACAAAATCTATAATGGTTTGTCCAAAGCAGATTCACACACATACCTCATGTGTGTGAATCTGCTTTGCACTATATTTTTTACCTGTAAACAAAGACAACACATGTTCTTTATTTTTCTTTGTGTTAACAGCAAATAGAGAAACGGGTTCAATGACGATTTCCCAAACACAGTGAACTGTGAGTGTCTGTATAGTACATTACAGTATATTGCTGCCCTAGTTCTGGCCTAAAGGGACAAAATTAATGCAGAATTTGGAGAGACCTCATCTGTGCTATCTGAAGAATAAATATCTTCACCAATAAACGTGAGACAAAATGAATTCTTTAAATCTCTGTAATTTATCTGCATAGCTTTGCCTCTGGGCTTCATACATAACCAGAGTGACAAGTGTGACAGTGGCAATGATATAAAAATCTAATACAGAGGCTGTGCAAGTGCTTTGCTTCTCAAGCAGTCCCTTGTTTTGCATATGAAGTTTGAAATAGTGAACACTAATGGGCCATGTAGCTTTAATGCGTCAGATGCAGGGAACTGAACGGCTCACATATGTTGTTCATATGTAGCTAATTTCCATCTCAGTGGGGTTAGGTCCATTGGTGCCTGTTGTAAAGCATGCTAGTAAGACTGGCAAAGCAATTGGAGCGGACTGCTGCATCACTGCAGTAACTTAAAGATGTGCTTTTTATCCTACACTTCCCACAGAGCTAAAACTATTACCATTTTCATTTGCTCCCAAGTGCAAAAGAGGATCCAGGAGAATAAAATTACGACATCCAGGCCTGTTTGGGTTAAGCAGACACTGCGAGGACCTGTTTATTGGCCTCTACACCTAGTGAATGTTATGGGAATACATAATATATATCTATAAGGAATCACAGAGGCCTGCTCACATTAGCTTAAATGAAATCAATTTCAGATTCAGTTTTCGCAGCAAACTTTAAACATTGGCTTCAGCAAACAAAGCTGTGCTTATTGTAATTCTATGTACAATAGACTACATTTGTTTGACTGAAGGTGGTGTATTTTGGTTTTACTGGTTATTCAAAGTGTCTTGTGTTGTGTGTATTGCATGAGAAGGTTTAACAATTATGTAAAAATCAGCAATAGCCTCAAAGTGGTGCAGTAAATTAAAAATAATAACTAACACACACTAAGAACAATACAGCGTTTAACTATAAGTCTTAGCTGGGGTTTTCCAGACATTCTTTTAGAATATGAGCAGAGATTTGGATGTGTACATCACAAGTAAAAAGTAACTAAAAATCACCATATTTTTACTTTTTTGAAATTGTTATTGGGGCTTACAGTGCTTATACAGAAGCCTACAAAGTGTGTTCAGTGGCTGCTGGTCCGCTGACAGCATCAGTGCTTGACACCAGAGCAGATGAAGACCAGGGCCGCACATCTGAGGAGGAAGGCTGTGCAGCTGATAGCAACTATAACAGACAGGTGAGGTTCTGACAAAAAGGAGCCCAGTTTATGAGCTTAAGCCCTATCCTGTTTTGAGACTAGTCTTAAAACCAGTTTTAAAGGTCCCATGTTTTTTGTCATGATGTATCCTTGATAGTTATTTTTGAGCTGTAATCCAGGGCATCTCCAGTTTGCTTTATGTGATAGAGGTGATAGTATATAATAATATATAATGATTGTTTACAGCCTGATGGTCACTCCAGAGCCTTCTATATTGCAAAAGAGTTGTTGGATACAGAAAGAAAGTAAGTGAAATGCTACTTTTATCTAAGATGCTTCTTATTTCATCCAACAAATAAGAACATATATAATTTGGTGTGTTTCCTTATTCTTTCCACAGACACGTGGAGGCCCTCAAGCTTCTACAAGACGTAAGTGATGTTTTCTTAATAATGGCCAAAGTAATTCGTAGTCTCAGTTTAGGAATTAAAGCTTTTTTCATTTTGTGGTGAGTGAGAGATTTCATGGCATAATAACTCTTCGACAGCCTAATGCCAGATTTGGTCTTGTTGAGCAGAAAGGACCACTGGGACTAATTGGCACTAATCAAGTGTATCTTAATGTATATTTTTTGATTACTGGCACTGATGTTACCCACCGTCTGTCCTCTTGTGTAAGGATTTTCGTGAGGCGGTGCTGGCGGCGGTCGATGGCGATGGGCAGCCTGTTGTGGATGAGGAGACTTCGAGATATTCTCAGTGAGTTGCCTGATGTTTACAGCCTGCATTGCAGAATCCTCGCTGAGCTGGAGAATCGAATCCGACAATGGTGAGACGCCAACAATGCAGTTAATAACACACATGAACACACAGCGGGGTTAAAGATTCGAGTCCTACACCAATTCTGTTTACTGTCATACAGAATGAGCACAGTTCATTGCCATTCATGACTTCTCTTCACGTTGGATATGTTTAATATTCATCTATTTAATATTGTACAGCAGCCATTTGTACTAATATTAATCGTCCCTGATTTCTTTTTGTGCAGGAATGACGGACAGAAGATTGCAGACATATTTCTGACAAGAAAAGCAGAGTTCTTCGTGTTTACCACTTACATTGGGCACTACGACCGAAGTATGAGTCTGTTAGAGGATAGCTGCAGGACTTCCACTGCATTTGCAGCTGCTGTACAACAATTTGAGGTGAGGTATACATTATGAACCCATGCATTTGATCATTGTTATTTTCTTGTATAATTCTCATTATGAAAGTTATTCCCTCTAATAGACTAAAGTATAACATGTTATGTTCTATATAGAATTATATTTTAGTAAAAACATTAAAATCTAATCTTTTATCGATTTCCCGACATGCAGTCATATACACATATACTAGGTATTTTATATGTATAAGTTGACTATCTTTTTGATAACATGTTATCAAAAGCCCCTGTCATTTACCAAGGATTCAAAGCACTTTGACAAACAATTTAATATGCATGGCCCAGAGTACCATTAAACTATATTTGTCTTTTCAAAACAAGGGAATATTAAAATTGTTACGAGAAAAAAAAAGTTTATGGAGAATTCATAATTAGCCTTAATTAAATTAACACACAAGACACCAGTCAATGCAGCCCAGTGTGGAGGCTATAAAGATGAACAGTCCAACTGCACAACATAAAAAGTATTGTTAATAATAATAAAAATAATGTGATGTGCCTAAATGCCCAGTGGAGGGATTACAAACATCTGTTGACCAGTTATCCTCCATAACAACAGAAATGTGAAACCAGGTGCAAAGAGCATTGTCCAACTGTCGCCACAAGTCAATGTTGTGTTTTTGTTCACTCTCTTCTGGGATTGCTGACAAGACACATTTTACACATTTAATGGCTCATTAAACCCTTCTGTAATAATCTTGCTGGATTGTAGAAGAAAATGCAGTGACACTTTGCTTGTTGTGCCCTTATGGACAAAGGAGTTGTATTTCCTGCTCCACTTTATAGATCTCTAAGGAGAAGAGCTTAGCAGTTTTCTCTGTCTGATTTAGGACCGACACAATTTAAAAGTCCTCAGATTCTCTTTAACACTTTGTGTTAATGCTAGTGCCTCCTATATTGGCTTTGTCACAACTTTTTGAGTCTCTTTAGCTTCATTTCAATCACTCGAGAGATGTTCTACACATTTGTATTAAAGCTGTTATGATAGCGTTTTACAGAGATATGTTGCAGTTACACATCTACAATAATCAACTTGCACACTGTAAATTATTATGTATGATACACGCCATACTGTATGGACATGCTTTTTCAACACTGTCCATGTCTTCCCTGTGTTCATCAAAGACAAAAGTTATGTAATAATTACTGTGTGAAGAGACATTGAACTAATTATGTATTTTAGGTGAAACACAAAAGAGGATTTAAGTGTGTTTTTGACGCTTCTTGTTTTCTTTGGTTTAAAATGTAATATGCCTGACAGAAAACTAAATGAATCCTTCCATAATGGGTTAGGGCAAGCACTGAGCAATGTTTCCGAGTGTAGCTTTCAACCAATCATAGCTCACCGAAAAATACAGCAGCTCATGTCTACTTGAAAAGATTCAGAACATAATCATTTATATGATGTGATACTAATAAAATGCTGCTTTTCTTGCACACAGAGTCCTCCCGGGGAAAAAGCTTCTCTCAAACATCAGCTGTTGCAGGTTATTGTGCGTGTGGCTCAGTACCGAATGCTCCTCACTGGTTAGTCTGTAAAAAAGATTTACACATTTAATTAAATCAGTATTTTAGTTTAATGTCATTGCTGTATTCATTTTACTTGTTCATTTTACAGATTACCTCAACAACCTCTCCCCTGATTCCCAGGAATATGAAGACACCCAAGGTACAGTAAACACGAGAGCACACAGCAGCCTGGTGGTGGCCAGAGGCAGTCACTCCTGTTACTCACAGGAGAGCCATACTAACCCCTGTTAGTCACTGTGTGCTTATACACAATTTATTTGTGCTCATTTGACATGGAGGGATGGTCATGAGAGAGCTAATTTAGTGTGGTTCTAGCCCACCAGATGGTCATTCCCACTCTTTATGTGCATCTAGTAATGTTTAATTCATCAGAAGACAACATGCAGTACTGTCTCTTATGTCTGATGAGGGAGCCATCCCAGTTGATGTGTGTTTTCTGACGTTAATATTATTTTTACCTGAAACAAAAAAGATAACCTTCTTTGTTTGTCTTTTATACAGCTGCTGTGACAATAGTGTCTGACATTGCAGATCAGGCAAATGACAGTTTGAAACATGGGGTAAGTGCTCATAAGCATATTTCTAGTTAGGTTTACAAAATACATTTTTAAAAGGTTAGTCAGTATTGTAATTATTAATAATAAAATATTTGGGGAGAGTGAGGTCAACGCAATGAACAATGAAAATGAAAAAGTGAGCCTGACAAAAGGTTTTTTTTATTTAACTGGACAATTAGCATATACCTCTATCTTAAATGTGGAGGAGAGAGACTAAATTTTCTTTTTGTTCTTATCATATCTTTTGTGTTGTGTCCCAGGAGAATTTGTTGCGTCTGGTGAATATTGAATACAGCGTTCGTGGGCAGCGGGACCTGTTGCAGCCTGGCAGGGTATGACTGATAAGAGCATTGTGTCTACTGCATGCCAGCCCACCCTGTCTGCCTCGTACCACGCCTCTGTTGCCCTTTACAAATGCACTCAAACATGAATCCACAACCAACTGTGTTTTAAATTATATTAATCATCACTGGTGCACTGAATGTATTATATTATGGTTTCTTTTTTTTTACAGGTTTTCGTGAAGGAGGGCACACTGATGAAAGTCAGTCGGAAAAGTCGACAGCCTCGTCACTTGTTTTTGGTAAATGCTGTTTTGTGAGAAATTAATTAACTTTATCCTGAAATGTTACATCTCCTAATGTCTAGTTAGACATGTTCTGTCTAGTCCATGTATATCCACCCTGTAGGGTTTTCCTGGCAGGATGTTTCTGAATGCTGACTTCCTGTGTTAGTTCTCTACCCACAGCACATGGCGGTCAAGACAAACAAGAAAGAAGTACATCCGTGGAAACTTATTGCATGGATTATATTATCTATATTTTAATAAATACTACTTTTATTGTATTAATTAATTTGCATGTAGAAGTAAGCTGGGAAACAATTGGATGTTAAGGGATAATGGACCGTGTCATAAAAAAAGAAACATAGATGCCATAAAATCTTCAAATCAGGATCATCCATGTCCGGGGATTTGCTACTATTCTTGTCATCATAGTTCACTGTTGATATTATTTTATGTTGTCTTTGATTAAACAAAACCCAAACATTAACATTAACCTTCAGGTGGTTATAGTTGAACGCCATCAGAGTCACACACAGTAAGAAAGGCGAAGCATAGTTAAGCTTCCCTTAATACTTGGTGCCATCTAGTGGACCATTGTTGCTTACACATAAGCCTGGACCACTACTGTTATGTCTACTGTGATAACTTTAATAACTAATGGCATCAAATGTGTTATATATGTTTTTTTTAGATGAACGATGTACTGCTGTACACATACCCACAACAAGATGGAAAATACAGACTTAAGAACACTCTTTCTCTCACCGGATTGAAGGTCTGTCATAATTTAAGTTTTAATTCATACATATTCTCAACAACTTAGATTTTTTAATCTAGCAATATCCAGACTAAATCTTATTTTCTACTTAATTTTTAGGTCAGTAAACCTATCATTGAAAATGTCCAAAATGCATTGAAGATTGAGGGAGCCGACATCTCCATCACATTGTCTGCAAGGTGTGTGAAGTGTCCCATTTATTTAATGAATGAAGTTCACTTATGTTACAATTGCTCAGTGGCACTGCGCTCTAAAAGTGTCCTAATACTTTTGCCTTATATCTGCTTTTTTTTTTGGCAGCTCTTTCATTGAAAGGGAGGAATGGTTTTTCACTCTTAGTCACACTGTGAGTGAACATGTCCGAGGATCTGCGACAAATCTGACCCGTTCAGGAGAGGTGAGTAACTGCATTTATCAATACCTAAAAATATATAGAATATCTTTATTCTATTGTCACATTGTTGTTTATTAGCACGTTGTGTGCTTTCCACAGTCCAGAGATCGTCTGTGGCTGTCGTTGGGAGAGAAGGCACCTACATTTGTCCCAGTGTCACAAGTTACAATGTGTATGAACTGCACAACAGATTTCAGCCTGACCATGCACAGACACCACTGCCACAGTTGTGGAAGGGTATGTCAAACTGCACCCCCATATCATAAAGACTACTGCTAGTTACTTTTTAGACTCCTGTTTATGTGTCTCTTTTGGCACAGATTGTGTGTCGGAGCTGCTCCAGAAACAGATATCCACTCAAATACATGAAGTATCGGATGGCCAAAGTGTGTGACCACTGTTACAACGAGCTGAAGAAGAGAGGTGTGAAAACTCTCTTATTGTCATTATGTTTAATTATGCATTTATGCACTAGTAACAGGGACTCACGATACACCACAGCCTGCAGTTGATCCAATAGTGGCCCTTTTCAGTGGATCCCATTTCCCTTGGCAAACTGCCCTGGTCTATTGTATATCATTGCATTATTTGTACAGAAGTTTGCTGTATACTGCATTGCACAGAGTAAAAAGACTTAACCACAACATATACAGTCCAAATAATAAGCATGCATTTTGCTATAATTTTTTCTGAGTGAGAAATGAACCCACTTGTCTGGTGACTTGACTTTAAGAGCTTTCATTTCATTTTCTACAGGAGAAGATGTAACTACAGAGTCAGGTAAAGATAGCCCTCGGCCGAACCGCTCTAGTCGTCCACTTTCAGCCATGTTTCAAAATATTCATCCTCCCAACATCTGGAAACATCGCAGAGGCACTCTCTCCTTTAACCAGGTACCTGCCACATTCACAGTTATATACCAGCTAAAGGCTTATGTGTCAAAATACACACCTCTTCCTGTGGTGTTTTGCAGGTGATTGTATGTGAGGAAGGGTCGATGAGTGGAACTCTGCAGCGCAGCAAGACCAGCAAGAAGAACTGGAAAAGACTGTGGTTTCTTCTCAAAGACAAGGTGCTTTACACCTATAGAGCACAAGAGGTGAGGGGAAACATGTGCTCCCCTTTGACCTGAAACAATCAAAGAATCAAAATTCATTTAGTCACTCACAAACTCATCTAAATTGAAAACAGCTTTATGTTCAGACGCCATAATACATATTGTCTCATCATCAAGTAATCAGTATGTCTCATTGAATGTTGCGCTGTAGGAGAAGGTGGCGTCAGAGAGTTTACCTCTGCTGGGGTTCACTGTGAAGCTGCCTGACAAGCATCAAGGAGAGGAGGAGACCAATGTCTTCCAACTTTACCACAAAAACACATTGTATTATACATTTAAAGCTGAGGACAACTTCACAGCCCAGAGGTAAGAAGGACTCATGTGATAGCACCCCTTGAAGTCTTTATGTATTGTACTAACATATTAACTATTGTCTTATTTTGCCAATATTACTGAATTGAAGAATTGTAGCATATTAGTTACATACCTACATAGTTAAAAGTCAGAGTACTGCTACTATAAAACTGAGGCAGAAGGTGTATATTTCAGTGTATATATTTCTTTCTGATGTTAAATCTGCTTTTTGCACAGGTGGGCAAATGCAATGGAGGAAGCTACAGTTTTATAGGATTGTTTTAAAAGGGCGGTTTCAGCTGGATTATAAACTCTGCATCTGCACATTGTGTGTTTCCTGATTGGACAGAAAAATATGAGACATTCTGTTCTGTTAGGGGGGACGCCATCGCCTACTTTGTCAACCTCTAGTGTCCCCTTCATGCTGCTGCAGCAGGTGGGATGCTGAGAGCCCAGAGAGAATGGCCCAGATACCTGCCAGTGTGGAACGTCACACTGATGTGACCTGTATTTCTCCAAATGATGAGAAAGAGTGTGGATTATTTTTTATAGAGAGGAAGAGTCATATAATTTATAATTGTATCAGTCTTTAATTATGTCAAACATTAGAAAATAAGTTATGAGGAAAACATATGTCTCAGTCTCACAAATGCCTATACTGTATATAGAGCAAAATCAGTGTATTACCTTTATTTTAGTGTTCTTCCATTGTAGTAAATGTATCAACTTTGCAGTGCAGGCTGCAGTAAATACTGAGGACCTACTGGTAGAAGCATTACCATGTACTGTATCACTGGGGATAGTCCTATCAGTGAAACTCAATGCTATTTTTGCACTGATTTAGAAAATGTCTAATATATGTATTGTCTTCAGATGATGTACTTAACTGACTAATTGTTACATAGTTTTAACTCAAAACATGAGTGCACTTAATGTTTCATGGTTTATTAATTCATGTATATCATATCTGTATTAACATGTTGACCAGGACTGAAAACAACTCTGTTTTTTGTAATTGTGAGTATATTGGTAATCCTGGATTTTTGTACTGTATTTCAGATCTAAGTAAAAGAGGCTTCAAACAGAGACTAAAGTGTTTATTGTGTTTCTTTTAGCCTCAGATTGTTCTTGCCTAAACATTTTTTTTGGGAACCCATATTTGAAAATGCCACATGAATCATGACCCAACTTCACCCAGACTTCACATCTTTTAACCTTATATTACTTTGATATAGTTTATTTCATATGAGTCATCTTGGGTAACTTTTCTGCTGGAGAGTGAACTACAACAGGCAGTGTTTGATGTTTTGCTTCTGTGTACATGACTAAAAGAGATGGGACAACACCAGAGCTACATACAGTATTCCTGTGTATTTCACCTAAATGCCTCATGTTTGTACAGACGAGTGTTGCATGGCCTATTTTGATGAAACTCCACTCACTCTGAGCTGTGGGAAGCATGGTGTGACGGCACTGGGATGACTGACAGAAAGACCAGAGCACTCTGTGGCTAAAGAGAGGCCAGCCTGCTCTGCTTCTTACCTCCCCCCGAGGCTCTCCGACCCAGAATTATCCCAGGCACAAAGTTTCTTGCTTTCTGGGGCTCCTGAAAAGTTGCAGACACCTCGTCCTACATAGAGCAAGATCATCCATCACTGTGTTCAACCTCTCTAGCCCCAGTTCTGTTCTTCCCCCTCCCTCTTTTGCATTTTTCTAAATATATTACTGAATTTCTTTGCAGTTATATCTTGTTGCTTGAGGCATTTTACCCACATTCCTTACAAATGCCATTTTTGTCTGTGCTGTTGTAATCCCAGCTTTTCTGCACCTGTTCCTTCCCACTAAGCCCTTCTGCTGCACAATACTTCAAATAGTTGTGCTGTAATGTGCTGCACAAATGATGGCTGAAACATTGGCTCTTGTTCAGCTTTGTAGACAGCAGGAACAAGTAATTGGCAATTGCAAGGAACAGCAATAACTGCACAAAAAAGAGCAGTTAAAACACAGATCTTCACTCCTTGTTGGCTAAAGAGACAATATATCATTGTACAAATGCTTATTTCAAAATAAACACACACACTGGAATGATGAAAGCTGTTCTGGAGATGGGAGAGGAAAAACATACTTACATTTGAGCATCAGCAGTATCATCATCTAAGCTTCTTTATACGGTATTTCCATTAACTGATACCAAATTTAGACTTTTGCACTAAACGTCTTCATCTACATTGAGACACATTCACACAGATGTAGCCGGTTCAAGTCAGACAGAAAGTGTTGCTTTGTGGATGTCTTCTATCTTCATCACATTGTGTGGGCAGCAAGTTAAAGGCAAAGACTTTGTTATATAACAGGTGAAGATGTAAATGAAACTATAGGAAATAGGACAGTGGGGTCTACTTTAACATTGGCTTGACATTTTTAGGTCCGCACTTTGTTCTTTGTTTTTAAACATCCTTCAATGATAAAAAGAGGAACCAAGTGAAGACTACAGAGGCACACTCTTACGTCCCACTTTGCAAACTCTTTGCAGCATCCTACACTGCCAAGTCAATGTTACACCTATTCCACCTCTCCAACAGCTTTAAATAGCACTCTCTTCTTCAGCAGGACAAACAGCTTTGCCGCTCAGTCCCAACATTTATTATCCTTGTTGTCTAAACACAGAGTCTGCATCGTGCTGTTTTCATATCATCACACTTAAATGATCATGGATAACATACATTTGATTTACCTAATGCCTCCTACTCGTGACTAAAGCCTTGAAAGATAGGGGTTTTCTATTGAATTGGGATCTCTTTCTTGGGTCTCTACTTGCTAATTTTAACATCCGCCTGCCTGCAGCATTTAGGTTACGTCCCACATGTATCATAACAGCATGGATGCATGTGTTAGAGGTTCTCCTTGAACACTGAAAGCTGCTCTTGTTGTCAGCTAATACAGTAGGCAAAGAGGTCCCAGTCTGCACACCTAGTCTCTACTGCAGACTTCCTGAGTCTGCCATGAGTCAGAATCCGACCGTTATGTAAGTCCACAGTAAGAGGGGAACACTGACACACCTGTGCTCTGTCAGCCTGTTTCTGGCAGCTTTCACTGAGTTTCCCGCTCTTACAGAGGCTCATACATGCAAATGAGGATGTACTGTATGTATAGCTTATTTATAAAATGACTGCAGGGAAGTGATGCGTTTAGATCGGTATTTGCCTCATTTAAACTGGAATAGCTAAGTTTGTTTTGTCAGTTTGGCCCTCGTGTACCTATTTAGATTTGTGTGAGTAGTGTGTGTGGGTGTGAAGTGTGAAAAACACCTCAAAAATAAAGAAGATTGAAAGCCTTGATTTGTGTTTTTTTTTCTGGTTTTAAATGAGAAAATATCCGTTGGTAATAACAGCCTTTAATGCCCGTTCTTCCTCCACAAAATCTCAAATCGAGCCATGCAGCCCAGTCGTGTAAGGTTCTGCAGAAAATTAATTTAACCCTCCTGTCGTGTTCACCTCCCGCCCCTTACTTTAGTGTTCCCGGTCAAAATTGACCGGTTTGTTTTAACTGCTCTTAAATTAGCACAAAAAACATTTTTCACCACCAAATTTTCATTCAACATTCTTTAGCTGTAAACTATGTCTCAAAATAGTGTTCAACATGAATTTATAGAATTAGACATAAAATAACTGCAGTGAAAATACAAATAGGCACTGAAAATGTTTTACAAAATGAACATGTAATGTAAAAAATAAATGGAAAACCAAAGACCAAACTTAACATGAAGTTGTTTGTGTGTGTGCGTGTGTGTGTGTGCGCGTGTGCGCGTGTGTGTGTGTGTGTGTGTGCGTGTGTGTGTGTGTGCGCGCGTGCGCGTGCATATGAATTCATGCACATGAGTGGCATGTGACACACAGGTCAGAGTGGGCCTTGCAAATATAGGCATCACATTTGCAGCATCTCAGGCATGTTTTGTTGTCTCTAGGGGCACAGAGCTCACAGCGCTTCCTTTTCTGCCCATGTCCTTGTTGGGGGAGACCAGCCAGGGCAGCGGCTGGGGCTGGGGCTTGCAAACTCCTAACCAGACTGGCGGCATTGAATAAGAGGAGTCACCAAAGCTTTCCCCAGCTCTGCTAGGAAAAGTCTCCTCTTGAAACTCTTCCCCTGATTCCAGGTTGGGTCGATGGCTGTCCACACCACATATGTGTTGAAAACAGACACATCAAGGAGGTTGTGGAACAGTGTCACAGGCCAGCGGGCTGTCATTCGCTTGCAGGTGTATGTACCAGTAAGCTGCAATAAAAGGAACAATAAATAAGAGATTGGGAAGTGTCCACTCTTGGACTGGAATGTCTCTTCAGGTGCCTGTTCTTCAGGTGCCTCTCCCTCTCCATCTGTTGACTGGTCAGTCTCTTCAAAGTCTGGATCAAAATCTGTGTTGTCTTCCACTTCCGAGACATCTTCCTCTATCTCTGGTTCAATTTCAGTGCCCTCTTCATCATGTCCAAAAACCTGGACCAGAACCTCTTCAACAGAGAACCGCTTTGTCAGTCGCCTACTCATTGTGCTCAGAGTAAAAGGAGTGCAAGGCAAACATCAAGCTATATATATGGGGTCTGTGTGAAGATGATGCATTGATTAGTCTGGAAGGTGTGGTTCACATGGGAGATAGGCACAAAAGCATGGGAAAGAGATGGGTTCACATAACAGACACCTGTCTAGTCTGTATGAAGATATGATGCATTGTTTCATCAGGAAGTTAGTTCACATGGCAGGATCGGCACATAAGCACGGGAAAGAGATGTGTACCCCCAAAAGACATTGTTCAGTCTGTGTGTGTGTGTGTGTGTGTGTGTGTGTGTGTGTGTGTGTGTGTGTGTGTGTGTGTGTGTGTGTGTGTGTGTGTGTGTGTGTGTGTGTGTGAGTGAGTTGGGGTGGTGTGTATGGGGATGTTTTCTGTCTGATGGATGAATATTGTCTGGATACCCATTCATTTCCTATGGCGGTCACTTTTGACCGGGAACACCACAGGTGTAACAAGGTTGATTAAAACACTCAAAATTCAATGAAAGAGGTGATCATCACTTTTGTATGTTCAAGTGCATAGTGTGGAGGATATCATAAGGCCTTGAGGCAATCAGATGTAAAACACAATATTTATGAGTGTTTTAAGTTGTAAATCGGTCAGATTTGACCCGAACACGACAGGAAGGTTAAAGTTGATACACATATATGTTTTTAAGATAAATACATGTGGTCCAAGCTCGACTGAAAATACAAAAACAAATGTCTTCACATCTTCCTACAGTGTTTTCCCTCCTTTGAACTACTCCTCTTATCCCTGCCTGTCCCCTAAACCCCTACGTCCTCGTGCGTGGTCGTGCGTGCAGCAGGTAGACGTCACGGCTCGTAGAGGAGGGCCGTGAACGCGCACCATACTTCCTCAATCGTCGGAATCACAGAGTGGAAAACGAGAAGAAGAGAAACAACTTTCATCGAGCTGTAGTCAAAAGAAAAAAACAGCGCCGAGTTTGCAGGTCGAGGAGGTGAGTTTATCATTCCTTTCACCGTTTTGCTTCAGCTTTGTGTGGTTTAGTTCCAAAAAAGTTATTGAAGAGAAACTTAAAGACCGCCACGAACATCTTCTAACTATTTTTCAGTCATGCCAAAGCGTAACCAGAACCGCGGGAGCTAGTTCTTACCCATAAACATATTTCTACTCTCTAAAAATATATTTTGCCAAAGCATACCGGTTTTTAGGAAAATTTGTCGCCATAACTATTACTATGTTGTTATCGTGGCGACTTGGTTTATTTTGTGGAAAGCGAGACCAACCATGACCTGTTTCTACTATTGGTTTTTAAAAAAGTGATTTTTTTTTTTACGATTCAAACGTAATCTTGAGTGTCAGGTTAGAAAATCACACGGGTCACAGAGAAAAGCTGCAACACCGATGTCCAGAAAGACTCGGGTAAGGTCTGTAACAAAAAAAAGAGTATTTTGGAGAAGTCTTGACACATTGAGCCAGCAGCAAAGGGCGGTCAACCACATCCTACATACAGGAACGTATATTTTGCACTTTAAAAGCCATACTGAGTTTCCAATTGACTTCATGATGCTTTTAAATCAACTGGATTAAGCTGAATTCTTTGCCATGGATAGCATTGTTTCACTTAAAAATGTTAAATGTAGCATAATTTGCATCCTCTGTTCAAAAGAATGCATAAAAACAACGAGAACTGCAAAAACATAATAATTACAGGTTAATGACTCTGGTGACTACTACAGTTATGACAAATGTTAATGGTAATATACTTTAACATGTACTAAATACACCACAGTGCTATTATAGACAGTGCTGACATCCACATTTGACTTGCAATTAGTATAAAAAAGCATGTGAAAGGTGCAGGTTACAGTATACCAGAAGCACATGGGCCAGACTATTGGATGTAATGGAGTGAACAAATCGAAAACTGTGCATGGAAATCAATGACCACCGCCCTCGTTCCCACACACTGTGCTTCCTATTGATTAACTCCCAAATCCCAGTCATCAGAGCTCATAGCTGCAGTCAGATAGACACGCTCCCACTACCCGTCCCGTTGCATGCTCTCTTTGTTCCTGTGTTTTTGTCTTTCTCACTTTTCTGGTCTTTCTGTGGGCGGCTCTGGGTTTAGGGACTGTGAATACCAGCTCGGCCTACTGTAGAGTGCTGCATGCTTGTGTTTGGATTAGAGACATGTTCAGGCTCGCTGTGTCTTTCTAGCACAGGCAAACATCTCCTCTGTTGGAGCTATAATAAGAAAACACATTGACAGGAAACTGACTGGGAAAAACAGCACTAGTGTGATGCCTAAGAAAAATGTGTTTTAGTTGTTATTCACATAAAGGACAAAAATGTCAAAGGTACTACAAGTCTAGCAACATAGATGTGAGAAAATGCCAGGGTAACACGCGGCATCTCATGTGAAAGTATTGCACAAACTGGAACAACCGCTGTTTGAAACGTTATAACACATTTATCCACAGCACATGGGCTTATTGAAGCAGCAAATCATGCATGAAGAAAATACTGAGCAGCATGTGGGCTGTATTGATCTCAAAGCAGCATGTCATCATCTCCATGTATTTTACTTAATAAAGAAGACTTTAATCCAGTCCCTATTTCTGGATAATAAGTAATAATTAACAAGTAAACGTTCCATTAAAGATCTATTAGCTATTGCAAAGAAATTAATGACAATTTTGAGCTTCCAACTTAGCTGTAAAATATTAATAATGTGCTTACACTATTCTTGTAATTACACACTTTAATATCAACAGTTTTAACCAGAAATGTACTGGTATATCTAACACGCTTAAGCTTGTTATGCAAAACCTAGGTAGCCCCTACGGCTGTGTGTGGAGTGTGTGTGTTAATATTAAACTTGTGTAACATCATAGAGTAGCCACAGTCAGAATAACTTTCCACTGTAATTCAACAATAGTCTCATTCAGTGTTTAGACAGCCTCTAAATGTGTGCAGCATTTTCCTTTCTGAAATTTTACTGTAACCAACACAGTTTATACAATCTGCTTCATACATTCACAAGGTTCTAGATATATGGTGAGCTAAAAAGTAAATTGTCCATTCACAGGAGCAGGTGATCCTATTCCTGACCACCATGGCTCCTTTCTTGAGGATTGCCTTTAACTCTTATGACTTGGGTGTCCTGCCACCTTTGAATGACCCACCGTTCTGTGCCATCAAAATGAAGGAAGCCTTGACAACTGGTGAGAAACTGCATAACACACGTCACCCTCTGTTTGTTATATGTTTTCCACCAAAACGCCTTTAGGTTTTCTGTTTATATTATTCATATATTGTGTTTTTGTAGAACGTGGTAAGACACTAGTTCAGAGGAAACCCACAATGTACCCGGCCTGGAAAGCTTGTTTTGATGCACACATCTATGAGGGGCGTGTCCTGGAGGTGCTCCTAATGAAAACAGCCGAGGAACCACTGGCTGAGGTCACTGTTGGTGTCTCTGTCCTCGCTGAGCGCTGCAAGAAAGCCAATGGACGTGCTGAATTCTGGGTAAGAACCTGAAAAGGTTTGTGTTCATTTTGAAAACTATATCAGACTGTGAAAAACAACTCTGTGTAATCAGGTTGATCTGCATCCTTCTGGGAAAGTGATGATGGCTGTGCAGTACTTTCTGGAAGGAGGGGATGCAGGTAAAACAAATCAATGAATAGTCTGCCTCTTTTAACATGTTGTTTTAGATACAAATAGACAGTGTATCCCCTGTTTTTACTTCCATCGGCATTATGAGATTCTTTTCTGTCAATTTGTGATGGTATGGAAGAGAGTAAGCAGCCTGCGAAAGAGGAGGAGGCTCCTACCATAAACCGTAGAAGAGGGGCAATCAAACAAGCCAAGATCCACTTCATAAAGAACCATGAGTTCATTGCCACGTTCTTCCGACAGCCCACTTTCTGCTCAGTGTGTCGAGAGTTTGTGTGGTCAGTCAGCCTCACTCAACATCTTGATGTTTAAAAAAGGGAAGTTCTTATCAGATAAAGGAAGCTAATTATAGGGATAAGAAGGGTTTTGTAAAGTATGTTGGCTTAATTTTTGCCTGTAATATTGTAGCCCAAACTGTGAGTACAAATGATTGTTATCAAGTATTAATAGTACCTGAATCATTAAATATTTCTGAATGCTCACACTGAATTATTTACAAATACATTTAATTTATCCAAACTATTCTTTTTAAACCATTTCTTTAATTTTTACAGGGTCTTAACAAACAAGGCTATAAATGCAGGCGTAAGTACACATTTACCAAAAAATATGCTTTGTGTTTGTCAAATGTTTGAACGGTGAATGTGTTAAATCTATATTCTATAAATCTATATTCTATATCCATTAATATACCCTTTGGCGTTTTTATTGTTTTTATGCCTGAAATGCATTAAAGTAGGCTTTATTTTTCTTATCAGAATGCAATGCAGCAATCCACAAGAAATGCATAGACAAGATCATCGGCAGATGTACTGGTACTGCTGCCAACAGTCGGGATACTGTGGTACGTAACACATATCTGCAGTACACCACGTCCTCCATATGTCAGTGCAGTGTGGGCCATTTTCACTCTGGTTTAACTATAGTTGTGATAAACATTACGTAAATACACACATTATAAAATATTTCCATCTTTTCAAAACAACGTTGTGATAATTGGACTGGTGTTGCAGATGTTTCTGTAAAAAACATATTTTGAACCCAACAATCAAATATCATTTGACAGATAATGTTAACAGGCAAATGAAGCCCACAGACTGAGTGTGAAAAGCAGATGGGATGTGATTTCTCAAAGAGATGCCTTTAGCAAGTGTAAATAGGGCAATGCTTCAAAAACAGTCTGAAGGTTAAAGACAAGTGTGTGGGATTATTAGCACAGGAGGATTCCCTCACACCAGGGATTTATTATATTAATTTAGTCCGTAATGTGTATTCACAGTTCCAGAAGGAGCGCTTTAAAATAGACATGCCTCACCGTTTCAAGATCAATAACTACATGAGTCCTACCTTCTGTGACCACTGCGGCAGTCTGCTGTGGGGTCTGGTCAAACAAGGCCTCAAGTGTGAAGGTACTCCTGTTATATGATTTTATATCTTGATTGAGTCTGTAAATGTGCAGGAAACAGTCTGAATTCTCTGTTCTTTTTGAAGATTGTGCCATGAATGTTCACCACAAGTGTCAGGATAAAGTAGCCAATCTTTGTGGGATCAACCAGAAATTATTAGCAGAGGCACTTACACAAGTCAGCCAGGTGAGTTCTCAGTGATAATCATTTACAGTGAGCCGAGGCATTATGGATCCTAAAATAGATAAGCAGAGAAATTAAAAAATTCAAAGTCCTAATTGTCTGAAGTAGTGTGTTACCTGACCTCAATAGAAACCGGAGCCTCTGCTCTGGTGTGTTTAAGGACTGGTTCCATGTGAGACTTTTTTTTAATCCA
This sequence comes from Rhyacichthys aspro, assembly GCA_036850595.1. NCBI lineage: Eukaryota > Metazoa > Chordata > Actinopteri > Gobiiformes > Rhyacichthyidae > Rhyacichthys > Rhyacichthys aspro. The sequence continues at coordinate 2,774 of JAWCTZ010000912.1, read as the reverse complement.
GTCTACTTTTTGATGTATTGATTGAACTACATATTCAATTAATTAAGGATATTTGTGCCCCTTTATTATTATTTTTCACTCCTTTCCTCCTTTAGAAATCATCCAATCGACGTTCAGATCCAAACATGCCCGGTCTGCCTGATATTGGTATCTATGATGAGGTCAACAAGCTTGCTGGGTTGAATATCAATGGTCAGTGAGTTTCCTTGTAAATGTTACTGTAGAGATATTAAAGGGCTCCACGTGAAACAGATGAATTTGATAAATAAAATGCACCACTGTTTGTTGTTTTGGTGAAATGATTGGAGTGAATTTTGCTTGCCAGATGGGTCTCCCTATGGCAGACTGTGGGAAGGGTCCAGCCCACGACCAGTGTCTGGTATTAGCCACATGACCCGCATCAGTGTGGACAATTTCATTTTTCATAAGGTCCTGGGAAAAGGAAGCTTTGGCAAGGTAGATGAGTACTAGTAAATGATTGTAAGGAATTTTATGCGTAACAAAACCACAGAAATAGTCATCATTCTGCTGTCCTGTCTATGACTCATATTGCAGGTTCTCTTGGCAGAGTTGAAGGGTCGTGGAGAATACTTTGCAGTAAAGGCTTTGAAAAAAGATGTAGTGCTGATGGATGACGATGTAGAATGCACTATGGTGGAGAAGAGAGTGTTGGCCATGGCCTGGGAAAACCCCTTCCTTACACACCTCTACTCAACTTTCCAGACTAAGGTAGTCTCAGTCTTTCACATTTAATCAACTCAGCTCTGGATTTTGAAACACTGAAAGTGTTTTAACTCATTTACAGGAGCATTTGTTCTTTGTGATGGAGTACCTCAATGGAGGAGACCTGATGTTTCATATTCAGGAGAAAGGCCGCTTTGAGCTCTACAGAGCCACGTGAGTCACACTGATGTTACACTAAATGAACGCCCTTTTGGATAACAGAATATTTTATTCTTGATGTATATCCTTCCCCTCTTTTTTCAGAAATATGGTAATTATTTTAACATACTATACAGTACTGAGTGTGGGCTTTGGTGGCGATGTCTTGTAGCTGCTGTTCAGTATCAAACCTTAAAAGGAAGGAGCAGCTCTTTACGCCTGTACGGTCTTTAAAGAATGATCAGTTGCTACCACCCACCATAGTGATCACACAATGGGTATCCCTCCAGAAAAGAAAAACAATAGCACACATTGGCACAAGCAAAAGTGATCAAGTCTTAAGTTACTAAAATGAAAGAATTTAAAAAATATAAACATTTATGAATTATTAAGATCTATGAATTATGGTTATATGACGTGAATGTCCAGTTTGTTTCAATTTGTTGACTAGAAAATGGTAGATATTTCGAGAATTGTTCTTATAAATAGTTCATGTACTTCCTTATACACCATCACGGCACTGAATGAACTAAAAGAACTGTTCTGATAGACTTTTCCTTCTAGTCTTTGTAGATAGCAGATAAATTATGTCGTATTCATGACATGACAGGAGTAATTGGTATCCTCTGTAATCAATTATAATTGATTACAGGTTAAACTACAGTTAAGGATCTCCTAAATTTGCCCATATTTTTTTTCTTAGACTGAAGTGAACTGGAGAGTTTGACTTCGGCGTTTAGACCCTAAAGCTACTGTTAACCTATTGACCCACCATTTAAGAGAGCCTGGTCCATCTGTGTAGCTTTTCTTACAAACAACAGTGCTGCCACATAGTCTATACCTCACGCTATTAAATAAATATTATGTTATGTGTGTATTTTATGATGAACCAAAAATGGCTCATCTTTGATAGATAAGTAAATGCTGCTGTTCAGATAGTCATTTGCGGTTACTGGGTTAGCACAGGCGCTACTCTATCTCCTCTGTGGCCTGTTGTTTCACCTGACACAGATGACAAGAGAACCAGGTCAGAGAAAGGCTAATCTTTCAGCTCTCAGCCGCGCTCTGGTTTCACATTATGAGAGCATTATTCACCTGTCTCCCACTCCATACAAATGTCCTCCTTAATAATTTAAACATACACTGAAATGAGTCTGCAGTGACACCAACGTTCAGCTGCCAACTTAGTAGTAAGCAACAGCAGAGAAAACCTGACGTCCACCTCCGATGACGATCTGATGACACGTGTCTCTTTTTCTCAGGTTCTACTCTGCTGAGATTATATGTGGTCTTCAATTCTTGCACTCCAAAGGGATCATCTACAGGTCAGACAGTGCAAATTACATATTCACACTTCATTTGCCACTGCTGTTTTTTTTTTACATTCAGATATATTTCTATTCCAAAGCTTGTTGCAAGTGCTGTGTGAAAATAAACTTATGTGGTTAGGTAAACCCTGTTTGTGATAGTAGTAGGTATTACTGACTGTTTATAAAAAAAATCTTATCACAGATTCTAACCAACCTAGCTACAGTCTAAAATCAAATTTAAAGAGAATAACTAACACTAATACAGACAACTGTCATATTAATAGATCTGATAAATACACCGGTTTTGTCTTATATATGTATTTACGCTTTTGTTGTCTTTGTAGAGATCTTAAGTTGGATAATGTAATGCTAGATCATGAGGGACACATAAAGATTGCTGACTTCGGGATGTGTAAGGAAAACGTTTGGAGAAAATCGTGCCACAACTTTTTGCGGTACTCCTGACTACATAGCTCCAGAGGTGAAATGCTTTAGAAATTTAATTTTGGGTAACATTTGTCAGAATGTCAAAAGCAATGACAAAGTTTTCACTTAGATCCTGCTGGGACAGAAATACTCATT
>JAWCTZ010000911.1:0-28253 GCA_036850595.1 Rhyacichthys aspro | reverse complement strand
TTTTCAAGAACTGGCACTGCCATCCCATAAGTGCAGCTTGATCAAAATCCATCAGCCCACAAAGCATGTTTCATATGAGATACTCAAAACAGTGCTTTTTCAAATCTAGGGTACACACGACTACGTTTCCTCTTTCAGTGTCACTTTAAAACAGAATTTGGGGTAATATAATTTGGATTTGGATTTTCTGAGGTATGCTGGGTTCATGATGGAGTACATTCTCAAAAAATCAGCCACTTTGTATTGACAATAAATGATAATTCTTATCTGGGGGCACCCCTGTCATTCCTCACTCTCTTTCACCCCATTTCCTGTCCAGCTACTGTTCACTATCAATAAAGGTCAAGACACAAAAAACAACAACAACAAAAAAAATAAAAAAATAAACAAAACTATCTTTAAACTACACAATATCTTTAATAATAATCACATTTCAGCGTTCTTATGTTCTTTCAAAAGCATCACTCTTAAGTTGAAGCCATTGTTTTAAATCTTAGTCACTCATTAAGGACAGATGTAGACATGTTACCAACCGTTCCCATGGAGCCCTTTCATACACTAAGCCTTCCCATCATTCTTTTGTAAACATCACTGTTTATCTTGGGCAAATGAACTTCCTCATATCTTGCTGTGCTGATTAAATTGCAGCACTCTTTCAAATAGATTATCTACCTGTTGTTCCTGAAATACACACAAATACCATTTTATTTTAGTATATTTTAAAGTCACTGCAGGTGAATGCACCTTTGATGTATGACTAAGTCCCTATACTTAAAAAAAAAAAAAAGAGAGAGAGAGAGACAAAAATGGTTTAGAAGAAAAAAAAAAAAAGAAAAGAAAAAGCCCAGGCACTTCATGTTTTTACCAGAGACTTTCTGCCAAATGACTCAGAGACGCCTTAGGTGGAGACTTCGACGTGGAAGTGCTTCTATGTCTCTGTCACTGAGAGAGGATACTCTTTAGCCTGAGGCCATGAGTAATATGTGAAAAAGAAAAACTTTTGCTGTTTGTTGGGACTCACGTTGCCCTTTATCTTAGAAAAGTGACTTAGATGGGGATTGTAAATGAATAATGTCCAAAACAAAGAAAACAGTCCAGGAACCTTTTAGTTCTGAGGAAATAGCCTCATTATCAGAAAATCTGAAAATCATAAAAGGTGCCCAGGTTTGAGCAAACAAGCTGCTGCAGTTAACTGTTGCAGTGTTGGCTTCAGTCCACTGCAGATTACTTTACAGAAGCTCCTCAGTGAGTCTACAGTTAGAAGAAATAAAGTTTGACAAAACAATGGAGAAATTAACTCTATTGTTGTAAGGAGTTTCAAACCACAAAAAACAACAACATTTTGGCATTTTGTTCATTAGCTGTTTGAGTCATTCGTGCGTCAGAAAATAGACAACCACAATTGGTCAAAATGGCTGTCAATCATCTGCTTTTTATACTTGTCAAAAATGTTACAAACTATGTATATGGAGAGGATAGAAAGTTAGAATATGACAGCTGCTGTGGCACAGTCTTTAGCGTGTGGTCGCTAGTGAGCCCCATGCAACTGTTTCCCATGTGTTTTATACTCTGTCTGTTTGTTTTGTTGGCACAGTAAAATTCTTGTGTGACAGCTCCCGGTGTACAGCCATCAGCAACATGCACACTTAACACCTTTATTCATTCTAACTTGCTAGAGCTGTTTTTATCCAACCCAGAAGTGTTTTTATTTCAGATAGCCAGGGCCTTTCTTACTTTTTGTACTCAGAACACCATTTCATGTACTCAAATACTTGGTCAGAAGGCCGCTATGTGTTTCTTGTTGTATTCTCACACAAATACCTGAGGGGTGTGACTTGGCCCACCTTTAGGGTTATTGCATTTACTGGATTTTTATATTGAAATATACTAGATTTAAATTGAATCAGTGACATTTTTCTTAAATCAAATGTGTGAAATCTAAGAAATGAAAAAAACAAAACAAAAACATAACGTTGGTTTGAAACAGATTTGTTGATATAAAGTTCAATAGTTTTTGCACACTGTCTGCCTTAATGCCACTTGCAGTATGAAATGCAGACCCAAACCGGAAATAACTTAATCTTTTCATCCTGCCTCAAGGTATAATTAAAATATTAAGTGCACTCATTAGAGAAGATGGTGCTGCCAAGGAATGTGCATGTGTGTGTCTTGTAAAAAGAAATTCCAGGATTTGCCACTTTTCTTGGATCAACATCAAAATGTTACAGACTTTTGAAATAGAAGCATATACTAAAAAGACACTTTAGAGAATGTGAAAAAATATCAAACTAGATTGCGAGATGAATATGCCATAGTGTTTTGGGTTCTTGCAGCGTGCCCTACCCTTTCAAATTCAAGGATTAGCAGAGAAACTTACTCAAGCATGACCTACTTTTATACCACTTTACACTCTCCATATAAGATACCACGATGCTTAAATACAAGTAGAGTCATCAGCCTTTCAAACATCAGCGAATGTAATTTGGTGGTAGTGGAGATTTAGTGCAGCTGTGCAAGTGGAAAAATAGGCAGCCCTGCCCCACATACGGTACAGTGCGATATTGGCCGTTAGCAACAGTCTGAACTGACGAGTCCTTTTCAAACAGGCGTGACTTTGACAAGAAGCAGGACTGCTGCCCTCTGGGAAGAGAAAAACTGTGTGTGAACAACGGGAGGGCAGTTTATAACACAGTGAGATGTAACTGAGCTATTATACTATTAACCAAAGCTCCATTAAAATGAACATCAGGTTGTATAAAGCAAGCTGTTCATTTGCACTTGTGTGGTCAGGAGTGCAATTGAGGTTATTAGCAAAGGACTTCTCATTTGGTAAGTAGTGAGAGGGCGAAACTGCACAGAGCAACAAAGGAGTATAATTTAAATGTCTGTATACACTTCAGTAGCAGCCCAACACACACACAAAAAAAAACATAAACAGCAATTATGATTTTCTTATTCATTTTGCTTGAGTAATAATGATTATGATTTAGAAATGCTGCCAAGAGGTTTAGTCAAAGAGTGATAGAGAATTATTTATGTGTAGTTTTTTACTTTGAACATGACATGGCAGTTTGTTAAAGATGTCATTATGTTGTGTTAAAAAGATAGGGTTGTTTTGGGTTATGTTTTATTAAATGTTGTTGTTAAGACATACTGCAGTGATCAGTTTACCTTTGCCTGGCACAAATGTGTGGTTTCTTAGCCTCGGGGCCTGTTAAACCTTGTGTCATTGGTGGTTGGGTTGATATGATTGCTTGATTTTTGAAAATAGAGTTAATGTGTATGAAGTTGAATGAAAAGCTAGAGTAAATATCAAACTCAGGCCACAGTTGTTTCTAGTTTCAGTGAAGTGTAGGTGTAAGGGTAATACAAATTCAGCAGAGAAGTGAAAGCAATATCAGGATTGGGGATTGTCTGTTGTGGTTTGGTCCCTGCAACATTATAGTAAAACCAGGGCTCTATCCATTTTCTTTAGACTAGAGCCAACTGTTTCTTTCTGTTTTTGATGTCACATGAAGTTCATTTGCATCTTCATAGTTATTTAAAACCCATCTAATTCAGATTTTCGTTTGTGTATCATTTCATGTAAAAAACAAAAGCTCCCACTCAAGCATCTGACTCTTCTGACTTGACATGGAGATTTACACCAACAAAACCAAGATATAATATGATAAATACGGTACAACAACTCCAAAAATATAACATTGACATATTGGACTCTTGAAATGAAATGAAGCACACAACAGGCTAATGAACCTAATCATATACATTAGACATTTTTTTAAATATCACTCCAAATGACTTATTAAATTAAAAAAGATGAGTGGTCTGTGTGGATATTTTGGGCTCTTTGTTTTTGACAACGATGTAATGAATTCTTTAATTTTTCAATATCAAAACCAAATATTGGTCTAGTCCAATTAAAACAGATTATTTAGTGTGCACCAACATTAAAGTTTATGTTGTCAAAAGTGCTTTTACAAAATTGTTGTTGACAGCAACAAATGTGTCAACCACTAAGAAGAACTGATTGTGCACTATGCAGGCCATTTATACATACAGTGTAAAAGCCTGATAAGTAAACAGTAAATGGTGCAATTACACATAATAATCAGACTACAGTCAAAGCTTTCTGTGTAGTTTGAGGGTACAGCAGAGAGCACAAGCTGCTATTTTGGTTGCCATGCTTTTATGTTGTTTTAATGATAAACAATGCAGGGCAAACCTCCTCCCTGCTGGCACCCTTAAAGCCTGTCCGAACTGCCGAGAAGTGAAATAAAACCTGCAGTAAAAGAAGGGGAAATTTGGCACAGATAGATTTGCCAAACCCCTTAGCTGGCCTCACAGGGCTCGAGCCGTGAGACCTGAATGTGGAGTATTGTTGTTTTACTGTTGACTAATTACTTAGGTTCCTGTGGGTGTGTGCGTCTTTGTGTGTCAGGATGTGTTCACAGAAGTGTTGGTACTATGACTTAGTGTGTAAGCCGTATGTGTAAATCCAAGTATTTATTGTCTATTGCTTGCACACATTTCCATTATCATCTTCCTAACATTTGGGTGCAATGTCTATTGAGGTGGCCGTTCAACTTTTTTTCTGAATGTTGAAAAGTTTCCTTCAAAATAACATAATCACAACATGTGATTCAAAATGCCTGCCTTCATGAATCTTTGAAGTATTAATTCAAGATCATTTTTCCTCTAAACATGCTTTGAAGCAATTTCTAGAGCAAAGTTAATGCCCTAGGCTCATTGCAAAACCATAGATGCTTTTTCCCTTAGATAGTAGAATGACTATACTGACATCATGATAATGTGCAGTAAACTGTGCCTTTAAATCTCCAACAAAAACAACTTTTGACTGTGATTATTTTGTTCACCACAGATTCCATTTTGAGGCTTAGGATAGTCCGAAAATGTTTACTGCCTCAAAGTTAACTGTTTATAGTTATAGAAATATAGTATATATAGTTTATAGTTATAGCTCACAATGCTCAGAAAGATGGGCGAACAATGTAGCATCCGCGTGGATCATGAGTCGGTAGAGAAAATAAACAAAAATAGAAATGGCTATTGTTGGGGTTCTGGATAGTGTCTCCAGTAATTTAATTGGATTTAGATTTGCCAGTGGGTTTGTTAGCAGCAGACCTGACTCTGTGCAGCTGAAACTCTCGTGCTGACTGCCCAATGAAATATCAATTGGTGGAGTTGACTGTCAGGCATGTTTACATTGGTGGTTTCCTAGCCTACAGAGGAAACAGCCTGTGAGTCATACTTGTATGCTGACAGGCTGAAGGTGTTATGTAAAGTCTCGTGATTTCAGGTGTGAAAAGCAGTGGTTATAGCTGCATTAGTAAAGAAAAATAATTCTAAATTTGAACAAAAGATGTTACATAAAGTTTTTGTTAAATTTAGCATTAAAAACAATAACAGGGATAGAAATAATCTCTGGGGGTCATTCGCAATAGATAATGATGTACTCCACTCTAATCAGCAATCTCCACCAGACCAGTTGTTACTGTATCAGACCTAATGAGACTGTCCTAATGATGACTCATTACTGTATCAGGGCATGTGGTTAACTTTGTTCAGAGCCATGTGTGCATTCCAGTTAGAGTTGCAAAGATTAAAGTAAGAGATCCATTTAATGTATTTAGAGTATTTCGGCCTTCAGTGCTGGAAGCAGGCTATTATGAATAAGATGCATAATACAGATTTCAAAATGCACAGGAGAAAATCTATGCAGCCTATGTTTTTATATTTTAGTTTCCAAAGCATTGCTGTTCTGTAACTCACGAGAGAGAGTTATAAATTCATAAAAATATAGAGCAACTCGGGTTTTATGCCACCTTTTCATTAGTCAATTTGGATTTGATTTAGACGCCCGCCATCTACTGGTAAAAGGCAAAAGTGCATGTAATCGTTCTTACAGCCGATGGTCTCACTGAACATGAAGCAAAATCTTATTCCAATCAAAATTACCATCAGTTTTTGTGTTGTTTTACTGTGTAGCCTATTCTGATTAAATGTGGATTCACATTGAAACATACGATTTAAAATAATTTGACTAATAATGTATACATTTGGCTGGCTATTTGCATGCTTACATTGCATCGCCCTGTATACATATTTTTATATAAAAATAATAACAATTTGTATTTAAATAACGAAAAACGAATCGGCCTGTATCGCAACACTCCCTTTGCGTCATTTGTAAGGGACGAATTTAACTGAAGGACCTCTCCTCCCGTGACGTAAACATCCATCGCCAGCGCTGTATTTCAGGTCAGGTCGGAGGGTCTTTGGAGGACGGATAATCATGGCCCTGAGGGTGATCCGAATGGTCATCCCTTCGGGGACAACTGCCTTCAGTGGTGTTAATGTTGCACAGAAGGTAAGAAATAAAAAACAGAGATACTTTGTGTTCTGTCAATTGCACCAAATTACAAGGACACGCTAGCCTTAGCCACTGGCTAGCGGCGTAGGCGCTAGCATCACAGCACTGGATTGTTTGTTTAGGTTTATTGCCAAGATTAGTAGCACGTAAATAAGTTTTGATTATTTGGTGGAAACGTACCAAGAAAAATACATCAATAAACAATACACGAAAGACGTTTGGAGTGTGATATTTGTCTACATTCATATCTAAGTTCAACTCTAACAACTTGAATTAAGATACGAACAAACGGCATATATTTGAATAAACGTAATAGCATCTATCGTAATTACAGTTTTAGAAGATCATCTTATTTTTCAGTAGTGTTGGCATCGTCGCTGTTATATTATGTTGTTATCTTTGAAAAGTGACTTGTATTAATAATAGTGTAACCCAATTTGGTATTAATATTTGTGGTGTTTTGTGCTCATTCAGGCAGGTGTCCACACTAGTTCAGTAAGAAGTCTGCGTTATGGCTGGTGGGCATATGCTTTGGGCGAGAGGACAACACCGCGGTTAAAGCAGAACAGTAAAATCGTTTCTGTAGAAGGCAACTTGGCCTCGGGAAAAGGAGCACTTGCACAGAAGTTGGCTGACAAGCTGGGTAAACGGACAAATATAATAATAATATAATATAATGATAATTTAATAAACAACAGTTCCGTTTTTGAGAGCACTATATACTGAATAGATATTTTCCTATGTATTTAGGGATGCTGTATATGCCTGAGGCTGATACTTTCTATTTGGACAAGATGGCTGGTGAGAAACAGCCACTTCCTCTTGACTTTAATGGCATGTGCAGCCTTGAGAAGTTCTATACAGACCCTAAAGCTGCAGATGGTAACAGCTACAGGCTTCAGCTGTGGATGTACATGATGAGGCTGCTGCAGTACTCTGATGCCATCGAACACATGCTCACCACAGGTAAATCAAAACTAGCCAGCCTTTACTCCATTTCCAGGTTTCCAAAGGAACACTCACATCTGTGTTTTATACTGATGGAATATTATTTCAAATACTGTGTAGAAATACTTTTATTTGTATTGTTTTTGTGATTTAATGTGTGCTGAAATAAAGAGTAATTTTGCTTTTAAGGCCAAGGAGTTATCCTTGAGCGTTCACCTTTCAGTGATGTGGTCTTTCTGGAAGCCATGTTTAAACAGGGCTACATCAGAAAAGAGTGTGAGTATTACAACATCTTACAACTCATAAGAAATATTGTTTTGGAGAAATAAGTACATGTTGTTAAATTAATAAACCTTAATTAATGAGTTGTTCCAGAAAACATATGATTTTTTTTTAAATCTTTCTTTCTCACAGGCGTGGATCACTATAATGAGATCAAACATATTAGTATCTGTGAGTTCTTGCCTCCTCACCTTGTGATCTATGTGGACCAGCCAGCTGAGGAGGTGCAGAAGAAGCTTAAACAAAGTGGCAAGGTAAAGAGACAACTGGGAGACATCGCTTGGGAGTTTAAATTATTCATCAAACTGTTTAGACCTGTTTTGGGTCAAGAGGACAGGGGATGTTAAAGCTCTGTATCTGATCATTATAGTGTTAATATGAATATAACACTACTTAAATAATGGTGCCTGTGACACCTTAAAATTAACTCATATAATTTAAAATAAAGATATTAAATGAATGGTAAAATTCTGTTTGCATTGGTGGTTGTGGTCATAGTTATGATTCGATCCTGAAAATGGCATCATATACAAGTTACAAGTTATACAATTTGAATAGGGCCCTGTAACATTCATTAAACACATTCTCCTTTCTTAGTCCTACCTTCAAAATGTACCTTTGGCGTATCTGAAGAGCATTGAGGAGAGCTACAAAAAGTCTTTCCTGTCTTCAATCAGGTCAGTAAGAGAACATGCTGCAAATATTGAAAATGCGTATATAAAGGGGTGCTGGAAACTTTTCTTACTTACCTCAAGAGCAGTCCTAAATGTTGCATCTGTTTTGTTTTAGTGAAACATCAGAGCTACTTGCTTATGATGTAGCTCAAGCCCAAGACATTGAAAAAGTAAGCATCTAAGATATACATTTACGTTAAACCTCCATTTTTGATGTTAAGATGCCATATTCATATTCATCTTTTCCAAAGGTGGCAGAAGACATTGAGTATTTGAAGTTTGACAAAGGGCCATGGCTGGAGCAGGATGATGTCACTTACCACCACATGAGGATGCTGTAAGTTCTTTCAACAGAACAAAATGCAAATTGCAAGTGGTAGACATCTGCTGTGAAATGAAATTCACACTGTTTAGACTTATTAATCGTATACAGAGTCAATCAGTCACTGCAGATGTGCTCTGTTGTTTTTTATAAAGCTTTAAACCATTCTTCTACCACTCTACCTTCTTTTTTGGCAGTGTTGAAGACAAACACAGGGTGGCTACATTGACCCACATACCCCGGTTCCTTCCAGAAATAACTATTGGCGCCCATGAGTATGATGAGAAATACTACGCCTATAAATCGGTACGTCGCACTTTCATTCTTTTAGATATCAGACATAACTAGAGTAGACATAAAAAGTAGTATAGTTCATCTGAGGACACCTCTACTTTGGCAATAGTATCTAAAAATATTGTGTGTATAATTTAATTAAAGAACATTGAAAAATTTATCTTTTGTGTAAATTGTCTTCACTTCTATAATATTTTTTACTTTCCCCATTGTGAACCAGGAGCTGGCCTGTCAGCATGATTGAACTAATTCCCATTCCTTAGATGCAAGAAGGCAAATGCCAGATATTCTACAAGGCTCTTGCTATCATCAGTCTTGCAGAGAAACATTGCCTGACCTTTTCTTTTTACTGACTGGAGACTTTTTGTCGTCTCTTGTTGCAAAAAAGAAAAAAAGAAAACACAGCATATCACAAGAGGCTCTGACCTGACATTTTGTTCTTGAATCTGGCTCCCAGTGGAGAGATGCATGGGTGCTGTGAAAGGCATACTGTAATCTCTTTCAGCGCTTTAGAGTTGACAAAGAAAAGTCATAGAAGGGCAGTGTAGTACTGATGCCACTTTAATTGTACTTTTAATAATGGAGTATTTGTCTATTGATTGAAAAGTGCACTATTTGACTTTAACTTAAGTTTCTTCTGTTTTTGTAGCTCCCTGGAAAGAAGTATGCCCCTGGTTATAATGCGGACATTGGTGACAAATATATATGGCTCAAGTAAATACTGAATCTCTCATGCAGTTGAATCACATATTTGTCTATATATTTGATCTGTCCATTCATCATATGTTGTACATCATAAATGTAAATTAAATAATACATTTTGAATCTAGGACATGTCCTGTTTTCACTGGCTGTAGTGAAAATATATGAACAATGTACATAAAGCTGAACAGGTAAACTCACAATATTGTATAATAGTCATCCTTCTATGGTACATGAATTCAAATAGGTTTTCTGTAATAACCTCAAACACATTTTTCTCTAGAGTTGTGAAATCAAAATGTAGCGTTATGGTCCAGTAATGTACAGAGGCCATTTTATAACAGTTTCACCAATTAGTATTCATGGCTAGTGGACAAGTTAAAGTGAAATAAGTCCTGTACACAGCTACCTAGAAGTTTCAGGGTTGAGTTTTATGTTTAAAGGTGGGTTTGCATCTTCTGTTAACCTTGTCCTAAGTCATGGAAAATTATTCGCAAAAAAAAATGACGCCAAGCACCAACAGTTTATTTTACTGTGTGCATTTTCTTTTCCAAAAGAGGATTAATTGTTCAATCTCAAACCCTTCCAACATTATTACTGTCCCTCCCTGATAAGCTTTAAGAGGCCACCTGAAGTTCTGCATTAGGGCATATGGAGCATTAACCTGTGCCAGCCAGATAAGGGAGTGCTAAAAAGGGACCAGGGAAGAATCCACTCTTGACTCACCCCTTCACAAATTTTAAGGAGAAGAGAGGAAGATGTAAGATGAAATCAGTAGAAATAACCACATTAAAATCTCATTTCCACGTTATGGGAAAACAGGTAATCTGAGAAAAACACATGGACCTTTTAAAGTTAAATCCCAGGATTTCCATATATAGACATAAATATTACACAGTTGTTCATCCAGGTGCCCATCTGAAAAGGCCCACCTATTATCAAGTGTATGATTGTAATTAAGGGCAACTCTTTTTACCTGACTGTAGTTCTTTGCAATAAATAGAATATGGAAAATGTAGCTTTTCTGCTTCTCATTTTGTGGCAAAAGTTGAGTTATATCTATCATTGAAATTGAAAGAATTCTGCAACCTATGCTCAGGAAGAAAATCCATATTATAATTTACAGAAAAACACAACATGCAGGTAGGTATAGATTTAGATCTTAATATATTTTTTAAGCTTTAACTGATGTCAGCCATTGACAGATGTGTATGATAAGATTCCAGGTCAGCAAAAAGGAGAAAGCAGTTGCTCTCTTTTGCAAATTTGAAGGTTACTCGTCTGGCCATAGTGCTCCAAATATAGCAGTAGCCTAACTGAGTTTAGTTCCTTGCAACTTATATAAGTTATATACACATGAAAATTAATAACTAGAGGGTTGACAAATGACAAGACCTGAACAATGCTACAAATCCCACTACTTATCAAAAATAATTTTCTGTTTTAGAGATCATAGAAAAATACACATACAGTATGTAATGAAATTCTCGTGGCTAAAACATTTCTGACAGAGTTGTGGACTCCGAAAATTAGAAGTAGTAATTAACAATGACAAGTCCTTCATTATCCAGTGGTATAAATGAGTGGCTGCTAATTATCACAGTGAGTCTCCATGCTCCCAGTCCCATCTGGTTAGAAACATGCTGCTCAAAGCTCTAGGCCTGACATGCTCAATGACACGGCAACTTTAATTCTCCCTTGCAAGACTGTTCAGGTTGTCAAAAGTTCTCATCTCCTGCCTCAGAAAGTAGTTTATAGCCAAGGCTCAGTGATGGAGTACAGATCCAAGCCCAAAGGGAAGCCCCTGTCCACAAAGAGCTGCTCCAGACATTTAGCCGAAAAGAACTTTGGAGGATGATGAAAGAAGCCTCTGCTGGCCCCAGAATTGAACTTGTTCTTTTTCCAAAACTCCGGGCTTCCTGGAGTCACTGAAGAACCCAAGGGGTCTGTCAGAAGGTTCACAAACACATCCAAATTCTCAATAGAAAGTCTATTCAGCTGGGCTTTACTTCTGTGTTTGAGAGACAGTTGCATCCTTTATAACAAGCTTAAAGTGTGCCAACAGCATACAACTGAACATAAAAATATTTATACATGCATTCCAAAGTCAAAGTTTTCTTTTTCCCGACAGCCAGTTACTCTTCTTTGCAACACAAGGAGAATGGGCTACATTTTGTGGTAGGCCTATCCCAGGCGTCGGCAACCCAAAATGTTCAAAGAGCCATATTGTCTAAAACAAACAAACAAAAATCTGTCTGGAGCCGCAAAAAATTAAAAGCCTTATATAAGCCTTATATGAAGGCAACACAGGCTGTAAGTGTATATTAGCTATATTAGCCTACTATCAAAATGACTAAGTAGGCTACAAATAGTGACACATAATGAGCATTCATGATTAAATGTTTATTTTTCCTGCAGCGCATCCTGGAGAGAATGACACACCACGTGACTACTCTGCTGTACCATATTTGGTGCTTTAAGTTTAACTTCCATTACAATATTAATGTCATCAGCTATCTTTCGCTTTTTCCCTTTGGGATCCATGGCTCATGACACACCCGCCGGTTTGTTTCCAACAGCCACCTGCCTGGCACCGCGCCGCGCTCAAACGTGTGTTGCAGGCTATGACGCAAATCTTCCTTGACAGAAATGTTGAAATTTAATATTTATTATACACATTTTTACAGCATTGGAAAACGTTAAGAATGTTTGTGTCATGTTATCCTCCTACAGAAACCATATTTAAACAAAACAAGCCACTAGGGGGCCACTAGGGGAGCGCTAAAGAGCCGCATGCGGCTCTAGTGCCGCGGGTTGCCGACCCCTGGCCTATCCCATAACTGACTAATACTACTAATACTAATAGACTAATAGATGATTACCTAAAGTTTAAGCCAGCAGTGTAATATCTCAGCTTCTGGAGGAGGAGTAGTTTGTGTGATGGCCCCAGAAGTGTGGACTGTAGGTAGGTCTAGTGAGGACGGCAGAGTCTGAACAGGGGTCTTCTGCTTTTCTCCCATCGAAAGAACTTCAGGGCTTTACAGATGCTCATTGTTCACAGCAGCAGAGCAACCTGGAGGAGTCGTACTGAACTAATTGATGATGGGATGCTCGAGGAGAAGCAAGACTGTCAGTGCTGTCCTGGGAGCATGGACAACTGAAAAAAATGTCAATAGTGAGATTTTTTACATGACATTTTAACAGTTATATTGTAAAACACACAAAATACGATTTTAAATGTTACTGATGTCAGTTTAATGAAATCAGCACACAAATTGTACTGTTTTCTGGAATGGTTACAGCAGGTGGCAGCATTGATCTAGATGTAATCTGCGCCTAACAGCAGTCCGTGGCTGTATTGCTGGTATCCTACAGTGGAGCTGATCAGTACGTTTCATGTTTGGGAGTTACACAATTTACTTGTCACTTTTAAGCCTACTTCCCATAATCAACGAATTGCAATCAGTTTTGATTTTAACAAAACTGACAGAAATTATTTTAAGAGACTTTAGATGCTTTTAACTAAAAAATAAACCCTCATCAAAAAACTGTCTTTCCTTAATGATCTTATTGATGTTGAAAAACTCTCAATCCAAGCAACACCAAACATCTGCTTCAGTGTTTATTTATACAGTAACATTAGATGGCCTTAATGTTATATTAACTTTAGTACGTTCATTTATCATTTTGACCATTAGTTTAAATCAACCGTGGGCTCCATTCCTCAGTCTCTTTGCTTTAGATGATGGGTAAAGAAGAAATCTCAGCTAACCTTTTGAATGAGCACATTTCCTTAGGTAATGGTCATGTGAGGTAATGTGTCACTTATCTATAGTAATTATGTCCAAAACATTCAGGCAAAGTGCTTTCTTGTCACACCCTAAAGGCTGTTTCTAGAAGAGGAGCGTACTTGTGCAGAATAAAAGCAGACTAAAGCTTACAAATGAGCAGCGTGATGTGACCTTTTGGAGCAATGTTCTCCTGACATAATGACTGGACATTATGTATGGACAACCAAAGGTGAGGGTTGTAACCCAAAGAACTATATGTCAGCTGGGAAGTCAGGTCGTTTTGGGACAAGTTTCTATTTTATTTTATTTTTTAATTTATCCACTTGATCCTACATCACAAATCCACCAGAGGAGTAATGTATGGACTCAAAGATCTTTGAAGCAAACGAGAGCACATTTAAGAGGAGCAGTCCAAACCTGGGTTCTTGTGAGGACAACCCTGAGGGGAGGAACGGAGTAAGCTGCCTGCAGAGGTAGCGATGTTAAAGGTCCCATATTATGCGAAATCAACTTTTCTGAGCTTTTAACCAAGTTATAACGTTGTTTCTACCTCAAACACATACCCAAAGTTGTGTTTTGTTTCATTCGTGCATGTTTAAGTAATTTATTTAGTTTGAGCTACAGTCCTTTCAACGAGTTGTTTCACGCAATGACGTCAATATGTGAAATAAACCACTCCTCTCCAGGAAGTGCTCCTCCACACTCGTCCTGCCCCTCTCTCCTGCACTGTCAACAAGTGCCGTGCTCTGCAGCTCAGACACAGAGAAGCATCGCTGCTACTGTGTTAGCTTACTTACTGTCAGCAACATGTATTACTAACAAGTATTACAGCATAGCTCTACATATTGCTAGGCTACTTTATTATAGTTCTTTCAATACACTGCACAACAGCTCCTTAGGAGTCTCCAGGCAGCATACATTCTCAACTTCAGTAGGCATTGTACGGCCATTTCCACATGTGCACCTATAAACAGAAGCAGTTAACACGCGCTATGCTACGGGCTACACCATAGAAACATACACAATAAATAGTTTTTCATTTACCAAGTAGAAACGTCTTGTAGAAGCCTTCGAGGTCTTTGTGTTTGCTCATGTTATTAGAACTCAGAATCAGACTCTGGATCGAAGATATACGGCTCATTTATTCTCAAAGCTATTGCTGAAAAAGTTATTACTACAATGTACCATGTTTACTTCAGTCTGTTTCCAGCACAGCTATAGCGTGATGTCACGAGTGGGCGGAGCCAACACGGGAGAGCTGAGCCTTAAAGTGACAGCACCAAATCAGACTGTTCACTTTGGACTCATGATGAGAGCTCATCCAAACCGCTTGTTTAAGATCATTATTGTGTGTTTCATGTTGCAAAACGTGATATGGTAACCTAAATGTATCCAAAATACACTGTATAATGTTCAAAATAGTATAATATGGGACCTTTAAATTAGCTGTGCAGGAGACAAGTTAAAGACATGTTAAAAACAACATTATTCACCTTTTACCATACGAAAACACCTGCTAAATATGTGTCAATGACAGAATGGCTGAATAAAGTGAAAGGGCACTATCTGAGGTAATTTGATGTGGACAACAAATGCAAAATGTATGACAGGTGCATTTAACATCCCATTGTCACTACTGTTACTCTACATCTTTCCAGTGACTCTGGCAGGTCACTTTATATTCAAATGAGGCTGCATTGCACTTAACGCTGTACAATAATGCTGCTGTAGCAATTGTAAAGCCTTTTTTGCTAACACAACAAAGATTATTGATTGAAACTGGTGGATATATGACCAGCCTTTACAGAGTAACATTTAAGTATCTCACTGTTTTTTTTTTTTTTTTTACCTTTCTAATGCACAAATCCAGAGTAAGTAAACAAACAGTAATCAATCCCACCCCACAAAAATCTGTGCTGTTACCAATCTGCCCCGAAGAGTGGGAGTGGCTAACGCTGGCTTTTTTAAACTCATGTAATCATGAAAATGCATTGTGCCCTTTTAAACAAACTAATTTATTTTTTTCCATTATGTCCTGCATTAGATGAATGAACTATTATTAAAAACATGTAAATCACATTCCTAAATACACAGTAAATAATATGCAATTAGAACCGAATTTGGCCTATTGATTTACACGTATAATCTGGAAATATAATGTACCTCCCACTTGAAATCTATGCAGTGTTGCTCTTTTTACAGTGTCAAGTCTTATTGATTTGAACTGCAGCTGAATGTTCTCAAATCTAAAGGTCATTGTGTATTATCAGCTTCACAAAGGCTTTTGACATTAAGAAATGGACTTGACTTAATGGACAAGGAAACTGTTGGAAACAAGTATTTTAAAGCCATCAGTGCATGGGCCATTCCCTCGGAGAATACACTGACAAATGGCATCTTGGGTTAGGTCTTCCTCAGTCTTCGAGCAGCAGTCTAATGGCACTGACACTTTTGAGAACTCTAGTCAAAGCAAAATGTTGAGTATAATCATACATTAACTTGTGTTTCATATTTTTCCGAGGTAGAAACAGTCTGAGTACTGGAACTCACAACTTTAATATTGGTACAAACATCTTATTTACCATGTCGTCTCCTTAAGATCTGGACATGCTGTAACTTAATCTAAAAAGGACTGAAATTATGTTTTGAGAATTAGTACTTTAGTCGCCTTAAGAATGTTTCAAATAAACACTTGAAATTGTTTGTGTTGGTTAAATCTCCACCACACACATGTTCTGAAATGAATGAAACCTTTTTGGGGGTTTTTTTCAGTAAAAGACGTTTTTTCTTTGGATGCATGTGTTGAGTGAAATGTGGAGGTTCTTCTTCATACCTCCTGACAACTCCTATAATAGTGGTATTGATCTTACGTCACCAGTAATGCTTTATGTGCTGCAGGGAAGTGTGATATTTATGTGAAAGCACCCACTTCTACAACATGTTTCTAGTACTTTGCTCAACACAAGTGTTCATCGGTGATAGGTTTGCATACTTTGTTCTCAAAGTGTATATTTTCAACCCAGTCTCACCACAAAATGTAAAATAGTCACGTTGGTCCACATGGTAAAACGTATACATTTCACAAAACGGGCCCGAAATTTGTGAAACTGTGACGTTTTTTTGTTCCATTCTTTTCTATTGATGTCACGTGATGTCAGAGCTGCCGCAGACGCTAGAGGAAAACATGGCCGACTTTGGAGATAAAATGCAATTTTATTGCCTAGTTTGAGCACTAAAATCAATTTGGTAAAATTTCTAGCGAGAAGTGTGGTCTTTAATCTCATAATCTTCAGCTATTTAATTCATATACACTTTTATTTATGAGTTTAAACAAAGATCTTGTCTCGACATTGTTAAAATTGTTATGCTGTCACGTTTTGTTTCACTGGTTATCTGTTTTTCAGCGTAAAATCTAGGAATTAACTCGTGTTATCATTAATTTATTTTAATAATAAAATAAAAACAATACATCGAGGTGCTGAAATAAATTTCTTTTTTATAAACTTGATTAGTACAAAGATGCGAGCTGTGCTTACGTGGGCTCTTTAGGAACAAGTTTCATACATAGCTTTATTATTTTGCATACATTAATTATAATAATATTTAGTTAACAAGAGCAGAGGTGAGAAAATGACATTTATTGTTGCCTTTATTTGTGATTATGGGCTTCAACCTTTTACATTTATGAGTTACATGAATTTAATGCATGAAAATGTAGACATTATACGTTTTTAGTCTTGCCAGCTACTTATTTTATTGTACATAAAAACATATTGTACAATACAAGAGACAACTAAACAAAACATTATGTGTAAATGTGATTTTATTGATTGGAACATTTTTACCAATTTCTTTAGTTTATGGAGGAAACATTTGCGATCGTTCACGGGCTTTCCAAATGTTTGGAAATTGTAGGTATTTCACGTTTTGTGCCTTGCTAGCGACCTTTTCTAGCATTCTTACTTCTTTTACGATATGAATATGTCCTAACTAAACATTTATTATAAAATGTTTCTTTATTTTGACTTGAGTAAACACGTGCATTTTTTAGTTTGTTAACACTAGGACTACCAGGATTCTAAAACTACTAGAACTAGTGTCACACTAGTGGGTAGTATAATGCCAATATTTAACGAGTCATTTCAGACGAAGACTACGGTACTGCCCACTGCATTCCAATGGCCACAATGCTAACCGTCAAATTGACGGCATCGGGAGTTCTAGTAGTTTTAGAATCCTGGTAGTCCTAGTGTTAACAAACTAAAAATTGCACGTGTTTACTCAAGTCAAAATAAAGAAACATTTTATAATAAATGTTTAGTTAGGACATCTTGAGTATATGCAGATTGTTTTCTGATTTCTCTTTAAGACTTTTCTGATGTGTTGCTCAGCTGTAAGGGGAGGTCACACTAGATTCTGGCCACTGTAGCCCAGAGGGACAGTTTTTTGTTGTTGTTTGTTTCGTTGTTGTGCATTTCCTGGATTCATTCAAATACAGACTTAGAGAAGTTTGTAGTTTATGCTTCTAAAACATCATTAAAACAACAAATCTAGTGTTGGCCTGGGGCTTATGCACATTACTGTATATTGCTACACTGATTATACTGCACACTGGCCCACATTGACACCTGCTAACAGCGACAAATATACATTTCAAAGAGCCTAGATTCCAGGTTTTGTCTGCACAACTCAAGGCTACATAATAGTTGTGCTAAATGTCTCCTGACATATGTCTAAAGTCTTGTATTCTTAGATAAAAGCAATCATGTGAATCATGAGGTGAATGAAAATTCTCCTTTTGTTTCATGTTTCATTCTGCCTTTTTTCTCTTTTCTAAATCTTCCATCAACACCGAGAGTTTTAAGGAGATGCAAGTCGTGGACATTGCCCCTGCTCCTTGCATCATCTGAAAGAACAAAGCCCTGAAAGAAAGCGGTGCACTGTGTGACTGACAACAGGCTCTCGTACATGGAGCTATGGAGATATTCTAATCCTCAGTATATTCTTAATTTTTATAATTCTTGCCATAGTCACACTTTGAGTAAAGTGCACCTCTTTCTAAATATCAAAAAACGAAACAATAAAACCCCCAAAATAACAAAAAACAAGACAAATAAGACAAATAAGACTTGTGAATAATGTAACAAAAAACATGATGGACTCAGACACAGAATTAGTTTAAGTACAGTTTGATTAAATGTAATTTTTTTTTTTTTTTCCCGAAATTTCCATCAAAGGCTAGATTATTAATCAACGATTAATAGTATTAATATGGCTGAGCTTCTACGGGTGTTTTTCTTATGAGCATTTTTATTTGAGCAAGTGACAGAGGGCTCACACCATCCGGTAAACAACAACACTTCAACATTAAGCCTCATCGTTAAAGAATGAGTTGCTTAAAACTCGTGTGAAGCATGTGAAACACAGTGAAGACACTAGAGTTATAAATAATAAAGTACAAAGATTTCACAGAATAACTTTTCTTTTTGTTTAAATGCTGGCTGTTCAAAAGCTCCAGTTACTCACTCACCTATAATGTAATATAATATAAAACATATGCTAAATCTGAGCACAGACAAATTAGGTGTGTGAATCAGTTACATTTGTTTTGTATTTAGAGACTTTTTAAAAATGTAAATGAAAGAACAACGTAGGTCATCACCAGTCAAGTTTGATTAAAAATAATTTGTAATGCTACAGTCCCTATTCCTGGGGTTGTGTAGGTGGCATTGAAGTAAAAAAAGAAAGAACATGATGTAAGATGACTCTATAGTGCGGTGGTTTGTCAATCAATACTTACTGCTGGAGAATGAAAAGAGACATTTAGATGCTCTACATGGGGAGCAACAGTTGCTAAATGGGATATATGTCAGTCTGTGCGGGTGATTTCTGCCCCATTGAGCTGGATTGGCACAATTAATTATGTATAACACTATGTGCACTAAAGCACAGATGGGGGTTTGTAGATTTTGCGTATGTGACACTGTCTATCAGCGTGAGACGTAGATATTTGTGCCTGGCCTGTGGTGTGGCAGAAAGGAATCAAAAACTAAATTCACATATTATCTTTGTAAAAATTATCATTGATTACTTTTAGTATTGCATTTAAAAACAAAACATTAGCCTGTTCTGATACTGCTCTTCTTTATGTTTGGCAATGCAAAGATGTGAGGTAAGCATTTTTTTACTTACTGTACTTTAGTCAAATTTGAAACCTGATTACAGTCTGTTTGTTAAAGAGTAACGGAGGTGCCCCAAAAAATTATTTTAATCTGAATGTTCAATAATCACTGATTAATAGTTTGTTGATATTTGTGCACAAATACACAATACACAAATACCCATCGGCCATAAAAAATCAGCTAAAAGCCAATATGCATGATAGTCTTTTTCTTTTATCTATCCAAGTATTTATTTATTTTACAATATTATATAAAATATGCCATTGCAAAATCTCTTACTTCACTTTTCAGTGAAGTTGTAACCCACTCAATTCTTCCAGTGTCTTAATGGTATTTTTATTATCAATGCAAACTACTAAACTGTGTCTTGTTATTGCTAGGCGGGGAGGGACACAGGAAAGCTCTGAAAACTGACTGAAAGCTTTTGAATATTATGTCTAATAGCTGAAGTTTTTAAAAACAATTTAGAAACGTATTATATTTACAGCAGAGTGATACATTTATTACACTACATTCCTATCAAAACTAACGCACTGTAATACAAACCAATGTGTTCAGTTCTCATAAAGCTAACCAAATATGATTCTATCCTTTGCCATCCTGGCATTAAAATTGTACTTTAAATCAAGGTATCAAAAGCTCCAGTGTTATATGCAAGCAGCACACAAAAACAGCCTGAAGATAAACATTCATAAATCAATAATCAACAGGTGACTGAACATCAAGGTAATAATGAAAAATCGGATATATCCAAACAATAAACAAACTCAGGTCATAACAGCTTCAGGGTCGAAGCAAACAAACTGCAGCACAGATCATAACTTATTGCAGTTATTATTGAAATTTACAGACATCTGCAGAGAGAGGTTTAACAAGTGACAACAGACCAAAAACACAAGGGTTTAACTGGCGGTTTTCTGTTTAACGGGGGCCTCACACTGACTTTTATTAACTCATTAGATGCTCTGTAATGACAAGAAGAAGGACAGTATGGTTTGAAAGTTTTGCTTTTTGTAACAGATATAGGTAGAAAGTTTGACTCCTTTCCGACCTGTGGCACAAATGTATGGTACATGTATTGTATACATGTATACATAAATTGTACATGTACTGAACACATATCTCTTAGTGGCTTTGTGTGCATCATAAACACTACTCCAGGGCTTTTAGGAATGCTAAAATGCCATAAATCCTATCTTATAAAAACACAGGTATAAGGTTGTGGATACAAATTAAAAAAATGATGCAATTGATTTGTTACTGTCTGGTTGTTATATTAACGTGTGCCTGAGAAGCATTTAATTCCAAATAGAAAATGAACTTAAAATCTCAGAACTTAGATTATTACATTGAACTGACATTGTTCCTAAAAATGCTAACATGGACTAATGTAGTTTTTGCAGATTGGTCATATAACAAATGTACAAATTAAATGTAACCTAACAAATATAGGTAGAAAAGTACTTGAAGGCCTGGTAGTCTTCTATATACAGTATAAAACCATGTGATTACCTTGTGTCCACTGAAGACACGGAAATATAGCAAAAATTACTAAAAAAATATTGTAACCACCAACTTATATAGATCTGATTGTCATTTGTTTTAGTACATTTCTTGTGGCTGCTAGAATCCAAGGATGTTAATAAAAGTAACATATAGACATACATTTTGAAGATGAGAATTGAATTTGTAGGGATCAATTTGTCATTTAATTGTCCTAGAACATTGAATTGTATTTGGTGAGTGGCTGCAGTCTTTTTGAAATGTGAAATTTAAGTTTTTTGGTTGTGGGCCTATCCCCTGGAAGCTCACTACCATGTATCTGCCCCTGTCTAGCTAAAATAAATATTGCATTTGAACTTGTATCATTTACTGACTGATCCATATTAAACAGGTGTCTTCTGAAACATTAGTATGGACACTGTTGCATGAATGTGTGCAAAATGTGTTAAAGCGTTCTTTCTTTTGTATCACTGTAATTACTACACATCAGATATTGTGAGAGCAAGGCGCGCGT
The DNA here is from genome assembly GCA_036850595.1 of Rhyacichthys aspro. Classification (NCBI taxonomy): domain Eukaryota; kingdom Metazoa; phylum Chordata; class Actinopteri; order Gobiiformes; family Rhyacichthyidae; genus Rhyacichthys; species Rhyacichthys aspro. The sequence continues at coordinate 6,647 of JAWCTZ010000911.1, read as the reverse complement.
GTAAATGCATTTGAGTAGATGCTTTCAAAAACCATTAGATGAGTTGTCAGCCCTTGTTGCATCTATAGCTCCTATGTAATTGTCCCAGTCACATGGTACAACCAACGAGTTTCTATTGCTGCAGGGTAATGCATGCAGTGTGGTGTAATTTCCTGTAACCTGAGCTCATTGTTAGAGGTGTCAAGGGGCACCTCTAACAATGACAAAAACAATGTGTAAATTGGAATTCAGTTGCACTGAGGCAATTGAGTGAGCTCACAGATATAAATAATTTGAAGCTGTCTGAACCTGTTGTGTTCCCGCTCTCTCATGAGCTGAGAAAGCATGATTTTGAATGCACACACTGCTCAGTTGTTCTGCTATTTTCCAGAACCAGAACAGATGTTTAGTTATTGTGTTCTTCTATTGCAGGTTCTACAGCTCTATTTCTTTTACTGCACTTAATAGGATAGGTAACATGTCCTGCTCCTGGAAATGCATTTTATTTCCAGTTATGGTGATGAACACTCCCCATTATTCACTGTGGTTGCTCTTTTTTGTGTTAAAGTACATTACAGTCAGTGGAAAAGATATCTTTAATGTTAGAGTATGCAGTGTCCAAAAAACTTCAGTCTAGATTTAGTAAAACTTTGTATATTGTAATGTAATGCACACAGATATCTGCAAATGTGGAAAAAACATCTTCAAATTTTTATTCAGCTGTTACATTATTCTGGTAAAACCCCACAATTGCTGGTAAAGAATAAAATGTAAAACATCTTCACTACTTCACACAGTATATATAGACCTCAACCTTATTAGGGTAAGTTTACACTGTGCTGATCAATCTTGTCTCCATATGATCAGATGGATTTTCTGGCCCATATTGACATGAAAAGCTCTGAACTTGTATTTATTTAGGTTAAATTATGATTTAATAATTTTGGAAAAACTCCCAGGGAACTCTGTGCAAAGACTAAAATAACACCAGAGTTGTTGTACATGCATTGAGTGTGGCTAATATTTCCACTCATCGGTGATTTTAACTGAATTGTTTGATTCAATTCTGTCATTTCTGTTCTCCGTTTGTAGTGGTCATTTGTGTGTGAAGTTTCTTCAGACTTTTTCAATTATAATGTTTGGTCCGTAATGTTATGGTGGCCACTGTAAGTTCTCTCTGTGCATTTCAGCTTCCTCTCACCGTTTACAGACATATCGGTCAAATTCCACACAGTACATCAATGTGAGTGCAACTGCTTGTCTCCCAGTGTCTGTCTCTAGTGTCAGCTCCTCAATTAACAACAGATTGTCCAGGGTGTACCTTGCCTCACGCCTAAAGCAGTCGGTGTAAGCTCCAACCTCCCATGATCTGTAAGGATTAGAACAACTTGCAGTGTTTCAGTTCTTTTGAATCTACTGAAGTCAAGTCAGGATAAGAAGATAAACAACATGTTCCTTTTTATTATTAAATTATACATCTATACAATATATCCTTAGTAAAACTGCAGCTATACAAATCATCAAGAAGAATTACCACATATTGTTACCCATTGCAATACAACTAAAACACTCTGAGAGGTATGTTCATTCAGTGAGAAGGGGACAATCACGCTGTCAGACGGATAAAAAGGACATGCGTAGGTAAAGGTCAAAGGCTCAAACCCTCACAGTCTGCAGTTGTGTTTGTTCTGGAGGTGTTAGATCCATCTTCTGTCAGTCCACTTCATCAGCGCACTGCCAAAGTTATGAAGACAACGAATGAAAATGACAATAAGCCAAGTTTAACATAAAAAAACAACATGGCCTCATTTTGGCATCATATTCTTGTTCATCAGTGACATTTATCTCCCACATTTGTTAAGATATTTCTCACGAGGTAAAGTTTTCTATACATTTGCAATGCATATACAAAAGCATCCTTAAATTAAAAACAAAACAAGCGACTAAGCGACTATATGTATCCCACTAAACTTTAGTCACATTCTCAGATAAAGATGCTGCTAAGATGTTATCAGTATCCCGCTGCAGCTTTTATTTCAAAACGTAAGGCAAGGTCAATGACAGCAGTAGGAGTCTTTGTTGTGACAGTTTCCCAACTTGTACTTGTTGATTAAAATACTCTTTTCCAGTATCTGCATTTTTCTGCTATACTCATGACAGAACAAAAGTAACACAAACATATGAAATGTAAAACAAGGCAAACAACTGTATTTTTGGTGTGCAGCTAAACTCTTTCCAAACGTTTCTATGTCTGGAGCTGTAAGTCAGATAAAGATTGAAATAATTAATGAACTGTATACTTTTTATTTTGGTCATTTCCATGCATGTTGAGCAGTGCAGTGAAAAGAACCTATTGGAATAAATCTCAGAGTGAACCATGGCTAATGCTTAATGGGCAGATGTCGTGCATGACTGGGATATTCAAATTCCTTGTTTCGAAGCAGAGTGGGTCGCAGAATAGAATGACAATAAGCTTCTCTTATGTAAATCGGCTGCCTTTGTGCAAATCACACCAAAACAAATCCAAAAAAGTTGAAGTAAAAACTTCTATGCATATTAGGCACTCAGTATAGGCAGTGTCAGCCCCTTTTCTGAATTTCTTATCCAACCATAACCGCAAAGCCCTGGCCTACATTTCTTGACTTGTGAGTCCCACTTGAAACATAAAAATAGTCATATTAAGGGGTTCAAACAAAATATTACATTTTGTGCGCATTCCAATGGGCTTCAGTGCCTTTAAGTTGTCCATCTGCCAACCCCTAACAACATTTATCTTCCGCCTTACACATTTTGAAATGACAGAAACCATAGCCGTTTTATTCTGACAGATTCACCAACATCAAAAACACTAACAGCTGTAGAGACGCAGCCACTCGCTTGTTACTGGGCATTAGGAAAGTGAAGTACAGGCCACAAGCTTGTGCAGTGATCCTGGGGGACTTCCAGGGCACAAAGATTTTTCTGTCTTAAAGGATGCAGCAGGCACGTCGCATCCACCGGTCGGTCTGTTTTGTGAGAGGTAATTTAGTGGCGTTGGCCCGCGCTGTGTATCCTGAAGTCAAATGTAGTACTCCTTCATGCTGTCCCTGACTGAGTGGTGGAGGTGCGGTTCTGTTCTGTAGTCTGTGTACATGCTGTGTCTGTGCTCCTCCTTGATGCTCCTCTGGGCCCTCCTCTGCTGGTACAGGAGGCGGGTGACCACAGCCAGCGCGCAAACGGCAATGAACACCACGGCTGTGACCACACCTGACGAACAGCAAGAAAAACGCATTAAAGGGTGTTAAAGCCACTTGCAAAACAACAAACAGCAGTTTGGATTTGGGAATAGCTTTTGTTCCTTGGAGACACATTGGAGTATATAGTGTATGTGACATAGAGGTTTGTATATTTTCTCTTTTATGACATTTATAAGCTAAGTTTTAATGGAGCAAGTAGCTTTGGGCTCAATTACAGCCAAAGCTGCTATTGTTCAGATTTAGTCTTTTTTCATCTGATGTTATTAGTTATTGTTCAAAAAACCTGTGTTTGATTGAGGTGATTAGACCACTCAGTCTAATATCTTGATTCATGCTATCAAAAATTGGCTGTCTGTACATATGCTATAATAAAATGTGTATGAATCACATGAAAGGCAATGATTAAAAGTGTAGGTGCATGCTCCCTGTCTCAAAAGCGCATACATTTTCTTTTAAATGATCATTGCTGACTTAAATTTAATTCCAAACATAATTGCTTGAACGTCAGTAATGGAAATGAGGTGGGAAGAAAACGAAGCTACCAAGAGGAGTATATTAGGCCTGAAGTAAATGGGAGAATTGACAAACAACATACAGCAGGGGCTCATTTTCAATTAGGCAAAGAAAAATAAACTAGAAACGTTAGGGCAAAACAAACCTGCTATCACTGCCAAATCCTTCTGGGTGTCATTCGACTCCTTTCCTTCATTGGCTGCACACCTTGATCTAAACAAGCAGGCACCAGTTCATTAACACTTTATAGGCAGTAGACACAATCAATTGACGTTGCTTCTGTTTGTTGTTATGTCATGTTTTAAAGAAGATTTATATTCTTTTTGTCCCTGGACTTTTAAATATCACGCTAATGAAAATGCCTGTCCTCAAAAACTGTCAAGTCTGACCCGCAGTAAATCCTATTCAGGAAAAGGGTAATGAAGTATGGATTTGAATTGAGTGGATCTGAATGAAGCTCCTTTTTATGAGCAAAGCAGAGAGTGCTCACTGGTTTTATTGTTATTCTTGGCAGCAAAGTTCAACTCTCAAAAGAACTCAAGTAATACAATAAGCTACAAACTATACACTTTCTTAAAACATTCATTGGTCTTGGAGTAAACAAATATGTATTTAGTTTAGATTGGATTAAAATTAAAATCTGTCTCATTGACCAGAAAAAATACATCAAATGAGATAAAACAGTTGAGGTTTGACAGAGTACACAAATACTGAAAGATCAGTATATACAAAGGGAGGCTCCTTACATTAAGAAAATGCATAATGCAAATATGTCCATAGATGCCAAGAGTAAGTAGTGGATTAATGTACTATTTACATTTACTAACAAAGAATAAGTAAATACTCAAAATGAAATATCTTTCCTTCCTGTTTTTTTTTTTGTTTGTGGTTTTAAATTTATATTTAAAGGAACTATTTTTTTCTTTTTGGGGTGGTGAGGTGTTTGGGGATTTGTGTTGATGTGATCAAAGAATAAAAATATTCTTATTGGTTTTTTTTATATATTTCATGGTGAAAAAGTGAAAAGTGTCACTCTAAAACCCACTTTACCAAGACCTTTTTCTTTCTTTTCACTTTTTCTACTTCCCTGCAAATATAGAATAAGTGGAGCCAGACAAGGAAACAGGGGCTAAGTGAGCAGGGAGAAGGAGCCATTAGTCAGGTTGGACTGAGTGCCTACAGGTGGACACCAGGTGGAGGTCAGGCTTTGAAATGCTAAACAAGCTGCAGTAGAAACGGCGAGCAAAGGCGCGCACCAGCTTTGGGGCGAGACGCGAGGGAGCAGAGGTGTCGACAAGCAGCAAGAAGTCGGCAGAGCACTGACATCTTAAGTGCCTGCACCTCCACAGTTAGTTAGTTAAGTAAGTAAGTCAGTCTGCCATATGAATTTAGCGGCACGTTCAAGTGATGGTAGAGTGGTGGCCAAAATTCCCTCCATAATAGAGAGTTTATAACACACCATTATCAGAACAATTAAGATTTACTGTAAGATTTAAAGTGGACCACCTTTCATTGTGTGTGAGGCCGAATCTGCCAGTACACCACAATTTGACTGGACCAATGGACCTCGGATGGTGACCAACGGGCTTCCCCGGTTGGTTAACCCTGCCTTTAGAGGTGCCACTTGATTGAACTGGACTGAGGACAAACAGCCGACAAAACCTTTGGATGCCGCTTGCCTCACTTCTTCGTTGAAGTTTTCATGTCCTGCACAGATTGAGGAGACAGACAGAGATACACAGCAGGAAATTACCCATGGAACAGCTTCATACTGAGGAGAGGAAAATAGGAGAACTTGCTGATGACTTTGCCCAGTGACAAGGGTTTGGTTGGGGTTCCCTCTGCTTTAGATGTTTTTGTGTATTTTCTATGGACGTCCTAGCCTTTCTGGTTGAGCACAGAGAAACCAAATAACAAGTCGGTTAAAAGAAAGGCACAAAAAGATAACCCTGCTACAGCTTTTCCAGGACGCTGTAAGTTAGGGATTGTGTTGATGACAACTTCACGCAAAAGCAAATCCTCCCACAGTTAGCCATTAAGTGATTTAAACCTCTCACTCCTGGGCCAACGCTCGACTCAGATGCATCACTTGACTCGATGACCTGCAATAAAGCATGCCGTGATTACGCGAGCTGATGTTTAATAAGTGTCGACTGCGGTAACACCTATAGATCAGCTCTCGCGGCAGCTAGAAATAGATTTCATTTCAGTAGGAAAATTGATTTCAACCGAAGCTGTGCAATTCATTCATGTGTTTAGCTATTTATGTTTGGATAACATGCAGGAAACTGTAAGCTGTTGGGATGCACAGTAAGATAATTCAGTGTCTGTTTTTAAAGTACCTTTTCCAGACGTAATTGATTACTATACATACATTTTTCTATTTTGTTGTCTAAATGCATAACATTAACTAACATAGTAACATAACATAATAGTAACATAATAGTAACATTCACTACAGTACAATAGTTGGGTTTCCTTTTGGTAGATTATAGGAGGATTATATCAGTAAAATATGAATAAGTTGTAGCATGTCTACATCTGGTATTAATAGCTTAACAACGTTTGATTTTAATCATTCAATTGTTGTATATTGTAATTTGTCGTAAAATATGGTTTGATCAAAAATGGTTTGCTTTATCTTACAAATCTGAATGTTTGTACTGTGAAATGAACCACGCCCATGATATACAGCTCAGTTTTGTAATTGAATCAACATAGTTCAAGCGTCATAATCCATATAAATTACAAGGACATCAAAAGTTTTTAAGAGTCACATTGGAACTGAATCTCAAACATAACTTGCTGCAGATCTGGTTAAAACTCCTTCTGCATTTATCTCCTTTGCACTTTTTTGCTTTAGAAATACCATGTGGTGAACTCACTAATGCAGACCTTTTTATAGACACTGTATGAATT
>JAWCTZ010000910.1:0-28282 GCA_036850595.1 Rhyacichthys aspro | reverse complement strand
TTCCAGATGAGACATCTCAAAGAAGAAATCCATCGACGGATCAACAGAGACAACTCTCTGATCTGATGAACAAACGTTTATTTTGTCTTCACTTGTCGTCACTTTTCTCATAAACATGTTTTGATGCTAACTTCCAGCAGCATTCCTCAGAAGAGTCAGGTGATATAATTATGGACTCCTTTGCCTCATTAAAGCTCCAGTACCTGATTTTCTTTTTTTGTCCCTGTCTCAGATTCCACTCACCCTCAAAGCCGCCTAGGGACCTCTCCTGCTTCTTTTTTATTTAAAAACAAACCCGACCAATTTTGTCCCCACAAAATACTAATACAGTGCCACGACAAGGGTTGCCCCCTTCCCGATTTCTTATATTTTTGCACATTTGTCACACTTGTTTGTGTTTCAGATCATCAAATAAATTTAAATATTAGACAAAGACAACTCAAGTAAACACAAAATGCAGTTTTTAAGTAATGACTTTTTAAAAATTTGTTTTAATTCCACTTGCCACTCCCAGGCCCGATGACTGCAAAACCTGTTGAGTCAAAAAATCACTTAAATAGAACCTGTCTGACAAAGTGAAGTAGGCAAAAAGATCGCATCCCTCCATCCATTTCTATCATCAATCCAAAGAAATTCAGGAACAGATGAGAAAGCTTTAGGACTCCATCCAACCACTGTGACCACAACTTTGTCATGGCACTGCACATTCTACCAAACTGAAGTTTAGTGTTAGCTTACCTTCAGCGTCAGAATGGTACTTATCTCCTCCTTCTTAAACATTACGTTACTGAATAGACAGTGTTTATCAGCATTTTACATTGCCTCCCTTTTCTCTGTTGATGCTTTTCTTTTTTGAGCTGCTTTTAAACTTCCTGGAACATCATATGAAGAGCCGGTGTAGACCAATAGGAGCACTCGATTTTTGAGTGTGTGACTTTGCAAGCATGTGATTGGCCAAGGTTTTCCACCCTGAATAGAGGTTATCATGTATAAAAATCCTGTATAATAAACCTATTGAAAGAGATGGTATTCACTTGATTTGGCCCAAGGTTGGAGATGAGTTATCCTACAGATGTCTGAGTCTGGGGTCCAAGATTAAGGACTTTAGTTAGAGTTACAGTAGATCTAAAATTCTCCAACAGGATTACAGTGGAAATCGAGATTCAGAAACAAGTCCATAGGAAGGTAAACTGGTTTGAGAGGCTCTACATGCTCTATCACCTGGGATTCTATGTGATTTTGTCTAACCACTGTTTTGTTCAGCAGCAAAAGGTTATTTTAAAAGCACTAACCACATAAACATTTTGTAATAAAACATGGTGGTGCCACATTTGGGTCACGGCTGCTCAAATCCTTACATTTAAAAAGACACGCAAAATGCATGAGCTAATGGGAGAAAGTGGTGCCATCTGAAACAAGAACAGCAACCATCAAACATGTCTTGACTACATGACTGGTTCTACTGTAACTCTTGGTTGAGCTCGGCTGCTATCTGGGAACTCCACAGATCTTCCTTCCCCTTGGAGAGAAAGAAGAACTGGATTAAGAAACGTCAAGGAACGAAGGGTGAGGATAGGTCAAGAGGGCTGGGAAATAACGGGACTAACAGCAATAGAAAAAAAAAAAAAAAAGAATGTGTAAAATAAAATGATGAATGAGACACAAGTTGCTGTTGAGCGCTCTAATCTTCAGGGATACTGTTGGTTTTGTTTTGCGATTTGATTTTTCATTCTGACTGCGGACACTTCCAAATGGATGTGTTGAATCCTTCAGAACTGTTTTATACGGTAAGATTAACACTTTTTAACCATGGCTATCAGTAACTAATCTTTTGATGGAGCAAATATTGATTTCAAGTGGCATAGTGTATATATATTTAGTGCAGGCTGAAGAATGAAAAGCTCTCTACAATGCAATGGAAATTTCCTCTGTTTTTGCTTTTCAGTGCCACTTCATATGACATCAAATTGAGACAAAAACTTACCATCATCATTTACAAAATATCACATTCATTTGCTCTAACCTGCAGTCATGATACTCCTCTGCCATTCTGTAGTTTATCTCAAGTCAATAAAGGTGTAGTCAAGCCTCTTTTGTGTGGTTATTTTTAAGACAGACTATTTTTATACAGTCCAGTTACTTTCCTGTGTTCTTCAAGGGATCGATCTGAATTCATAAATTTTCTTAGGAAAGGTTTTCTAAGGTCAGAGAAATGATACAGAAGTAGTTCTCGTGGAAAGTTAGGGTTAGGGGTTAGGAATAACTTATTTCCTTGGTTTATTTCCAATTGGTGAGTTTAAAGTGCCCCTAGTGGATGAATGTGAGAGTGAATGGTTGTCTGTCAGTATATGTCTTTAAGTGTTAGCCTTGTGTTAGCCTTGTTCGGGATGTACCCCCCTCAGGCCCAAAGCTGCTGGGATAGGCTCCAGTCAGGAATAACGAATAAGTGGAAGCAAATGAATGAATCAATACTATAACTATAAAACATAAAACTTTATTGTCTGTCTAATGAATATCTAGATTTGATACATATCTGATAAATGCTCTGTTACTATTTTCCTTGTTTAATGGTCTTGTATTTGGCATGAGAACCAGTGATAATTTTGTTGACAAAATAAAAACAGAATAAAAAGTTAAAGTTAAAAAATTAGGAGACGGGACGAGTTGAGAAGAGATCCAATCAGAACTCACGTTTTTGAGCGATGAGGAAGTGATGTCAGACACAAATTTTTGGAAGACAACAGGCGAGGAAAAAAATCTAACTATGTTAAAAAATGTTTCTTATTCAGGGAAAGCAGAAAACTTCTACTCATTTTTATTTTTTGTTGAAATGTTTTATTTAAACAAATTTTTTTTTTGTGTTTGGAATAACTTGAGTGAAATCTGTGTGTATTGCACATTCAGACCTCAACACCAACTGTAACAGGTTAGAAGCAGTTACCGAGCAGTTCCGAAAAAAGAAAAATTATTACATTGCATTACTCTTTATATTTTAGTTGCCCAAATCTAGATATAGTCGACTAAATTCTTATGATATTTAGTCGACTAAAAGTAATAAGGATTAGATGACTACATTATGACTAAAACTAAATTTAAAACTGCATTTTAGTCAAAAGAACTAAATTTAAATTTGCTGTCAAAATTAACACTGATTAAAATATCACCAAATGTGCTTTCACTCCAGCACATGTAATACAATTTTGCCAGCACATGTAATATTACTACACAATCGGTAACATGAAAGTGAAAATACAGAAGTCCATCATTCACATCAGTCTGAAGTTCTTCTCGGCTGGCAGCAGACCGTAAAAAAAAACTCACATCCAAGTCCGCAGGTTGTTTGGAGCTGTTCACAGACTGATTAAAAATGTGTGCTTTTGTTCAAACAGTTGCACATTGACATTTAATTAACATGTAATCCAGGTCACACAGGGATGCATAATTTCACTCAGCAGATGTAATGGCATGCGATTCCAAATGCCTCTGTCCAATGGCGACGCGACGGCGGACGAGACAAAAGCGCAGTGGCAGCTTCATCGCCGCGCTGTCCCGAAAAACGGCCCTGAGCTTGTTTTTAAGCACTTAAAGCAATTAGTGCGGCGGCCAGAGCCAGCTGAGCCATTGATTACTGTTATTTATAAAGCTGACAGCCCCCTGATGAGGAAACAAAACCTCCCCTCTCTGTCTTCGCGCTGCTCCTCATCTCCAGCAGCTCCACACCTCTGCTCACCTGTGCCATACACTCAATACTGCAGCCCCTGACACGTGTTTCTAACTGGATTCCACGGATTTGTGTATTTCCTTATTCTTTTCCCTTTAAATGTGACCAACAACATTATGTGAAACTGACAGCATCATATTGAGGGAGTTAAATAGTACGCCACTCCAAATTGACATCTATTTCAAATTTTGCAGTCTTACAGAAGGCCCCTGAGAAACACCTGAAATCCCAGCAGCATGAGCAGATCCTACCCACCTGTGTGGCACCAAGCACCATTCTGCAGCTGAAGCCTCTTAAATCACCTTTCCTTCTTCGTTCTGATGCTTACTTTGAACTTAAGCCTAATGTAATAAATGTAGTTTCCTCAAGGGCTCTATAAAAACAGAGGATTGCACACCAGTCTGAGATTTGGTCTCTGTTGTCATGCTTCCGAGGCATGTGACTGAAGAACTTTATTCCATAATCTTTAATGTCTCTTGATAGGTGTGCAGAGGCTGTTTATCCATTGCTTGAACGTGACCACAGCTTATAATAGTTGTGTTCAATTTAACTTTCATTACATGTATTTGTTTAGTTTCTTTGACTATGTATAACTATGCCACCTTCTGTTGTTCCTGAGCTCACTGGTTAAGCTACTGTCATTGGAGTCATGCCCAGAAAAGTGCTACCTAGCGCCTGGTGTGTTCAATCACCCTCTCCGTGTGGTACTGAGAGGCAGAGGAGCTTTAGAATTTCTGTTTAAAAGAGACACTGTAAACTAACTATTGTGACTGTAGCTATTGAAGATGTAGATAGTTTTGTTAGTCTCCGTGGACCATCTTAGGAGCTGTCCCAAAGCTCAACGCTGCTCTGAGGAGAGAGGAGGGGAGCTGGAGGGAGCTTCTAAGAAGGGGCATAAGCGAGGATACATTGGAGCGTCCTAGCTGGAAGTCAAACTCACGGCGGAAGTAAAAACCCGCTCACTCGACCTGACAAGACGCACAACAAGCATCTCATGTTTCGTTTATGAACTTTAACCAAAACTGGAGAAGTTTCTCTTAGTTGCAATGGTTCATCTGTGAATGTAATAATAAATCATGATGTTTGTGAACCTCATGTGTGTGTAGAAAGAGAAAGAAAGTCATATATAAATGTATTTAGAATGTCACAAATATTCTTGCCAAACATTTAGGTTATTTTAGGTTTAATCCTGGGTTTACAGTTTCAGGAGCTGGTTCACTTTATACCAAAGTGGATCTCTGTGGAAACTTACATGAAACAGCTAACCTGCTTGTATCCTCCATGTAGATGATATATCGTCTGTATGTTGTGTATGTGCCATTTATTCCGTCTATGGTTCATTTTGCACGTATTTAGTGTAGTTTTGTGTCCGTCTTCATGTTAACTCTCTCCTATTGACGTGTTTTGTCGTTTAGTGCTGACGCTGTTTAGTGAAGACAGTTTTCCTTGAATGAGCTCACAGTTCCACAGAAAAAAGTTAACTGAATGAGTTGCTAACCAGCTTTATGGTACTAGCGATCCAGACCGGGATTGTTTGGTTTTGTCAAACTGGGTAGAAGAGACTTACTTTAGTAGGTTTAACTAGCATTGTACAGGCTTTGAATGGCCTCTATGTGTGCAGCATTTTCTTGCAAAACTATGCTTCATAGCAGAAAGATGGTATGCATTTTCTCCCATGACACACTGAGCTGGAAGCGGTACATACATTTCATTTGGGAAATTTGGTTGCTCAGATCCTGCTTAAAGGTGAATGGAGAAAGGTAAGCTGAGCAGCAGAATTCCTTCCTAAACAAAGAAAAATGTATTTGTGTTTCTATCCGATAAGCCAATACTCCCTCAGGTGTGGTCCTGGGCCTGCTGCAGTCTGGGAAGTATCAGACAAAGCAGCGAACAACAACAGCCCCTCACACAGACCGGGACATTCTTGAGAGATTGTCTTGCATGTAAGAACGGCTGGATGAGTGGCACAGACTGGGAAACGGAGGCCACTAATCTATTCCCAGGCTCTGGGCCCGTAGGCCGCCAACAACAGAGCCATTATGGCCAGGTGCTGGCTCCGGGGCAATAGTGGATCACCATCTGAGGGAAGAAAGTGTGCAGGAGTGCAGGTGGACATGGAGGTATGTACTGTCGGAATATGTCAAGGCCAGTGGAACGCTCCGAGACACAGCAACAAGGCAGAATGTATAGAATTTCTAGCAGGATACAGTATACACTCTTTAGCTTTGCCGTTACTTTGCAGAGAAAGAAAAAAACTTCATTTATGAGAACATCTGCAGTTTAACAAAAGCTTTAGGTCAAAGGTAAATATAACCTCAAGAAACCTGTGATTTGCTTGTAAAAAACATATTTCTCATAGATCCTGGGTTACCTTTTCTATTACAAGTTGTTAATTGAACATGAGTTGAGTTTAAAGCGTTTTTTTTTTTTTTTTTGAACTGTTGGTAGAAAAAATGCGAAATAAATGTTTTCATGATGTGCTAAAAACAGCAATAGAACGTAATGAACGAAACGTAATGCAACAAGACTAGAGTTACATAGTGTGATCACAGATGGATGTTCTTTTTCTAGTATTCAAGAGCTCTTTATTGTAGTTTATGATGTTTTTTTTAATTTATTTTTTTTATCCCTGTTCTTAAAGCCGCTCTACCCAGTTTTGTTTCTTCCACCCAGGTCTGGCTCTTCGATGCCCTACGTTTGGGATGTACTCTATACCTAAAAACTGTCTGACCATAACAAAACAGCACACTGCCATGACCATTTATCCAATCATTTGGTGTTTAAATCAGTGATTCACAACGTGTAGGACGCTGTTTGAGTAATAAGTGCTAAGATAAAATGCATAAAAGTCTAGAGCGCTGAGTTTTGTGTGCACATAAACACAGCATTATGCCTGTAACATGGATTAAAAACAGGCAGACTTTACCATTACTAGATTATGTGAAGGATTTTATCACAGCTGCAATTCACCCTTTTTTTCACCAAGTTCAATAAAACTGCCAAAAGATTCCCACACACCAAATTTCCTCCCTCACAAAAAGTTTTCTTTAAGACCTGACTGAGGAGAGCTACGGTGAGTTCTGAATGTGCCAGAGCCCGGGTCCACCGCAGAGTATGAGTATAAATGATCATCATAAGCAGACATCTACAAGTTTTAACCAGAGGGCTAGTTAGTTTATTACGTACTTTTCTGTTACCAGTACTCTCTGCTGACAGATTAGGGAAATATTTATGCTGGGTGTAATGTGCATTTGCAATATTAAGTATAATAGCTTTCCGTTCTTCATTGTACATGAGCTATCAATGTGCAAGATGGCCAGTGTCCAAACAGCTCACAAGTGTTAGCAGTCTACATATTTTCTACAAATCCAATATCTCTGTATGTTGCCAGGATACAGTCAGACAGCCTCCAAAGAAATGTAAACATCAATCCATGTTCAAAAAATAGGCAAGCGCTGCCACTTGGATAAGGAACAACTGTGGGAAACACTAATTGGTGACAAGGAGCGGCATCAATTACTGCGCATCAGTGTCTGTGTGCATGTGTCTCTATTAGAACAGCTTTATTCCTAAAATAGAGTGGGACCTCACCGCGGATCTAAGCAGGGAAGTTGCTCATTAAGTGATCTTTGTTGGAGCTTTTTGAAATGTACTTATGTGCTCCTCCAACACCCACATGAAGCAGAGCCAGACAAAATGTGCCCGACTCCAAAGTGTAACACAAGGTTCCAGCTTTAAATTAACTTTGCGTGGTTAGCCAGTAAGACAAAGATGCCAATTTATAACATTTTGTGGTTGAAAGCTTATGTATCTATTGCCACATTTTTCCTGTTTAACAGTGGAACTTAGGATCAGAAGCCAAATCACAAAATTAGGGGCTACTGCACAAGAGGATGCCCTTTTTTTTCTCCACCAAAATCAATCCAACGTGACCAAGAATAACCATTCATGCGAAATGAGGTGGAGTTTATGCCATGCTTTGTTTCTCTGGTTGTATGTCTTTCCAGTGTCCAGAGGAAGTTTAATCTGCGTCTGTTTGTTCAGATAGGCAGAAATCCAACTCATTAATTATGTCACAAGAAGAAGCAGAGTCTGGAGTGCTGCCTTTTTTCATTTTTTTTGAGCTGTTTCACTGTATTATAACACACACCTTGCAATGGAATAACCCATTTCTCCATGTTCATCAGTGTCGTCCAATGGGAGCGCTCCTTTTTCTGGAAGCGAGCATGGGATTGGCCAAACTCCCGCTAAGGGCTGATCATACTCATCTATTAATATTCCTTAATGCTAAAGCTAAGATAACGCCTTAAGGTCTCATTTTTTCACAGAATATTCTCATTAAAATTAGCTGTTAGGTGACTAAACTGTAAAAAAAAATCAGGTAATCTGTTTAAATTTCACTTTTATCCAAGTCTGTGAACAAATAAAGAAAAAAAAAAATCAATAAATCAATAAATAAAACACTGTTTTGCTGCTGTACATGGTACATGATGGTAACATCTGGAACTGACTGTCATCTTAATTTATTTTATTTATTTATTTTTTTTTACAGTTCATTACATAATGTAGCTGGTGTGGTCACTCATTTTCAAAGATTTTTTTCCTTGTGTGACATTTAAAACACAACATGATCTTACACACTTGATGTTAATTCTTTAATCATGTAAAGCAAAGCACCACCAGGATTGTTCAAGATTTAGTTTTGAATTAGTCAGGACTTTATATGAAGCAAAAGGTTTACAGTAATACTTTATTCAGACTCTTCTTCCTGGTTCAAATATATTTAACTTTAGTATACTTTCCTTTTTGTTTTTAAACCTGGGAACATAGCTCTAGCATTCAGAGACTTGTAACATTTAACTGTTAGTTGGTGTAGTTCTCTGCCCAGTCACTGACAGCACACACATGCAACCAATTGAGCTCCATTAGCTGTCTCCATCTTGTTTTAGTGCACTTTACTGAGCCTGTAAAGCACTTTGGGCAGCAATGGTTGTTTTAAATGTGCTATATAAATAAAATTGACATTGTTTCTGCAAAAGTTGCTTTTTTTTGGAGGCTCAGACCCTTTGAGCCATCAAAAATGCACTGCAGTCCACTTCTGTTGCCCTTATAGCTCATGTTCTTTGCAAAGAAAAACAGGTTTCAATTTATGGGGTCACTCTACGGGATTGTTTGGTTCAAAAAAAGAAAAAAAAGGAATGCATTATTTAATTTAGCAATCCGTTTTTGTGCTTTTTCTTACAGATTGTTCCTTTTCTGTGTTGTCAGCAAGTTACTAGATTGTAATGTCCTAGATAGGTCTAAAACAGAATGGGAAACCAAAAAGTCATCACACACACTTTGTTGCTCTTCAAGATCACAAAACCATCTGTAACAGTAGTCTACTATGAATTGCTGTTTTTGTCTGAACTTCAAAACGCGATCCATTCCAAATCCTGACATGACAAACACGAATCACTCTTCATCCTAATATTTCAAAGCGACCCGGCTTCAGAGCTGGGGGTTTGTATGGCGGTGCTCTCACACTTGTCACCATCAAAGGTCACAGTGACAGATCTTACGTTCTCCGGCTCATCCTCTCTCGGAGCTGTCTCCTCTCAGACCCGGCTCCCCTGTGTGCGTACGAGCGTGAGCAAAAAAGAGTGGAAAACTTTAGCGTGCGTGTGTGTGTGTGTGTGTGGAGATGAGAGGGAAGTCTGGGAGCTGGAGCAGAGCGGAGAGACGGGAGGGAGGGAGGGTGTAAGCTGTCATATTTGAGGTGAGATGTGGGTTCATGAAAAGGTTAGACTTTTCTCAGGGGTTTGGGGAACCTGCTGAACGGGAGATCAAAAAACATGAAGAGAGGAGGCGAACGGTAAGATTAACACTGTCCACACTCCTGCAGCAATACAACTAGAGCTTCCTTTAGCTTCCGGCTAAAGGTGTCCACGCTTCTCATTCATCAAAAGACGTGATCCCAGTAAGTGGGAAGGTGCAGGACAGTTTGATAAAGGTAACCCCTGAAGAGGCTTGTGTTTCTGTCATGGTGTGTGCAGGAGAGTGGCACTGGCTCTTTTTCAAACCTGAAAGTCTGCATCAAGAAGTCAGATTGTGTCATTGTATTCGTTTGATTTGGTTACTTCACTGGGACCTGGACATTTTAAGCACATCAGGCCCTCGACCCGCTCCCGTCCGGCCCTCAGGAGGCTTGTGTCAGAAAAGGAATTAATCCAAGAGTGTAGATCATGTACAGCACATAATACAAACTTTTATTTTGAAGGCACTCGAAGACTCTTTGCCAATTAGTGTCAACACTCACTCACCTTTTCACTCTGTTCATAAATTGCATTTGGTAAACATTGTTGAGGATAAATTCTAATTCTTTGTCCAAGCCTCGTTTGGAAGCGGTCGCAAACAGGAAGGAGATGTTATCATTAGTGTTTCTGTAGGTGACTAAACTTGACTGTTTTTTGAGTCATTTTCTCAGGTGTCATTACACATGTTGAGCCAGACCTGGTTTTAGAACAAAATGGAAAGAGTGGACCTAAAACAGAGGATGATGTAGGTGTGACGGTGGGATATACTGTACATATTTCTGCTTATAGTTTAAACTTTAAACAATGTGTTTTTACTGAGCGTGTGTTCAGCGTGATGGCCCGGTCCTCCACAAGAATCCCATGTTCTAATATGGCCCTTGTGGAAAAATAATGCTCAGACACACCCTTTTAAATAGTCCTCATGTAAGGGTGCCACCATACACCGATATACCTCCATCCACCAGAATTAAGGCTTCTTAAGACTATGTTTATTTGTTGTAAACATAATACAATATTTTGTGATTAGACAAATTTGAGGTTAATGGTGCAGTACTGCAATGCGTTACTCCCTCAGGCAGATTTAAATCTTATTATTGCTATTTTAAGGGTAAAAAAAGCAAGTTTTATATTGCAGTAATCCTATAATCACAGAAAAGATTGATTTGAATCTATATTAATATTACATTCTTAAAATAAACCAATCAGTATAATTGGGGCATTTGTTGAATTGTATTTCACAATGTATTTCACTGACTTTGTGTATTGTTTCCTGAAGGAGGTGATCCAGACAAACCTGACCAGTGTGTGTTGAAGACCAGACTCCTGCAACTTCTTGCAATCTTCTATTTCATATTTCATCACAGACATTTTACACACCACACTGTTTGTGTGAATTATATAATTGCTACTTATATATATATATATATATATATATATATATATATATATATATATATATATATATATATATATATATATATATATATATATATATATATATATATATTATAATACATGTTTTTACACCATACTTTCCACATGCGCTGTCACAGTTTGCAGTCAATTAAAAAGCACAGCCTCATTTTTCATTTTATAGCACTTATTTTTCTGAGGCCTGAGCATAAAATTCTTTAGTTTAATTCAGGTTCTCATTTAAAATAATTTTAAAACACAAAGGCAGCAGTTAAAGACAAGTGGGAGGAAGTTTTTTTTTATCAAATCAGATTCATATGTTAAATTATCTATGTCTAGTTTAAAAAGAGTGCAGAGCCATTATGAACAGAAAATATTAGTACTTAGTAAAACACAGATCCTGAGCTATGGCAAACATGATCTATTTTTTCAGGGAACTGCAGGTGAAGCTGGAGCAGATTCTTCCTTGTCATGTAACTTTGTTCTCCTTCAAAAGCTAAACTTCGATGCTGCGTAGCATACACTATGGGTAGTGATGGGCTGTACCGTGCCGAGGCTTCGGAGCGTGTGTCGAGTAATCCCGGAAATGTTTAGTGAAGCGTGTATCGACGCTTGTGTCGTTTAGGGCAAGAGACGTCACTCATGACGTTCGAAGCCTCGCTTGTTCAGGAGGTGTTTCGAGACTTCGAGTAGTAGCGCAATTTATGAACCTGTTGCACAAGCACATTCAGAGCCCTGTTCACGTTCACAAGCACATTCACTGCCCCTGACCTTGTTGAAACACTGCAACAACAGATGTGCCCCTGTCATTATGAGTTATTCAAACATAAGCCAAATGATTTACTGACAATACATTCCATTGTAGTGGCATGTTGCATCTGACAATATCTGTTATCTGTTCTGTGGTGGAGCGGTTAGTACTCTTGGCTTGAGAGCAGGAGATGAGAAGTTTGAATCTCATTGGGAGCAATTTTGTTTGTTTCATTTATTTGTCAAAGTATTACATTAAAGATACTGTACATAAGGTGCATTTATCAAGATGAACTTATTTTCTTTTACTTGGCAGCCATTCCCATGGCTGCCCTGTTACAGGACAACAGCCTGTTGAGTGCATTACATATTAATTATATATCTGGCTGTCTAACAGTCTTTGACCAGCAGGGGGTTTGTGTGCACATGAAGCCTCGAGAAATGAACCTTTTTGTGAAACATTTGGCTGCAAGGCTTCAAGGCTTCAAGAATGGGAAACATTGTTTGTCGGACCGTTTGTGAAGCTCGTGTGTCAAACACTCCAAAGGGATTTGGCCTGCTTATATACCTTGTGCTCAATCAACAGCACCTGCGAGATTGGGCGCACCTGGTTGATTGGGCACAGGAGGTATAAAAGGCATGTGACTGGAACAGTCCCCAGATCTGTTTGTCTTCAGACCGCATCACTTGTGTCTCGTGCAGTCAAGTCTGTGAACAACTTATAAAAATAAAATAAATAAACTATGGATAGTGGAAAGAGGTGTGTGCCTCCTTGTCAGAGGTTGCTCTCTGACGAGGATAATCAGGACTTCTGTTATGAGTGTTTGGGGGAGGCACACGCGGGGGAGTGCGAGCACTGTGACTTGTTGCCCATAAAAGTCTTACGTGCTCGGCTCGCGCAGGTGTGGGCCGGTGCTCCTCCGCTTAGATCCTGGGGGTCGCGTGTGGAACTGGCTGAGACGCGGGATCAGAGGGCTCTCTGTCCCTTGCGCTCTGGCCAGATGAGGCAGACATCGGTGCTTCCCCCGAGCGTCTCGATGACGCCTCTTCCCTGGCCGCCTCTGCCTCGCAGTGCTCCTCCCGCCCTGATGTGGCGTTTGAGGAGTTGCTCGAGGTGGTCACCACTGCCCTTGGCCGCAGGACCAGGGCTCCCCCAAACACTCCAGACTGAATGACAGGTTTCTGTCGAGTGGCCAGGAGGAGCTGCTCACTCGTGGAGTAATCCATATTCATCCCGCATCTTCATCCCGTCAACATTGATATATTCAACTGTTGTTGGGACGGGGACGCGGGGCTATGGGGCGATACCCCAGGTTGAGAGGCGCTCGCGGGCTACCTCTCTCCTGGGATATCTTCCTCCCTCCGCAAACTGACCCTCCCCACCAAGCCGTGCCGTGTTACGTCATCGCTGGTGGGGAAGGCGTTTCAAGCAGCGGGTCAGGCTGGTGCTGCGTTGTATACTATGACTGTGTTACAGCCGTATCAGGCTGACCTGCTACAGGATCTGAGCGTGGGGGGGGTCTGTAAATCAAGAGGCATTTTAGAGCAAAGCTCCCCTGCCGCGCTCAGACCCCGGGACCATCGGCCACTCAGTCCCAGTCAGGTCCAGCTCAATCTAGGCAGCCCAGAAGGAGAGTGTAGCGGATCGTGCCCCCCCTTGTAAGATCTGGGGGGTTGACCACCGCGCTCCTCCAAAGAGAGTGGACCTGCGCACAATCATTTCAACCAAAAAAAAAAAAAAAAAAGTCCTGGCGCTGCACGCCCAGGACCGCGGGGGTTCCCCCCCGGGAGGGGTACATGAATACTCAACCCTGAAGACCCGCTGTTCTTTCCCCGCCGCCACCGGCGTTTTGGGGAGCAGCGGTCTCTGGCGGAGTGTTAAGTCCATCTCCCTCCTCACCCCCCGCCCCCTCCCCTCCAAACGACATGTCACTGTTAATGCCCCTTTCAGAGAAACTGGCAGCTTGGGAATTACTGCCACATATCTCTCCTTGGGTAGTAGGAGCGTTGTGAGGGGTTACAGGATTCAGTTTGCGTATCAGCCTCCGCGCTTCAACGGCATGGTTCTCACTTCTGTGAGAGCGGAGCGAGCGCATATGACTCAGGAACAGCAGGTTCTGCTGGACAAAGGGGCCATAGAACATGTTCCTCTGGCAGACAGGCAATCTGGATATTACAGCCGGTGTTTCCTGGTTCTGAAAAAGGATGGGGGATTATGCCCAATTTTGGATCTTCGTGGCCTGAACCACTACCTCAAGGTGTTCCAGTTCAAAATGCTGACTATAAAATGATGTGTCCCAGATCTGATTAGGCGACTGGTTTATCGCCATAGATCTGAAGGACGTGTATTTTCATATAGAAATTCTGCCACAGCACAGGATGCCGCGAGGGACACAGTCGAATGCCTTCTCCAGATCCACAAAACACATGTGGACTGGTTGGGCAAACTCCCATGAACCCTCCAGCACCCTGGAGAGGGTATAGAGCTGGTCCAGTGTTCCACGGCCAGGACGAAAACTGCATTGTTCCTCCTGAATCCAGGTTTAACTTTTGGCCAGATTCTCCTCTCCAGTACACTGGCATAGACTTTCCTGGGGAGGCTGAGGAGTGTGATCCCCCTGTAGTTGGAACACACCCTCCGGTCCCCCTTTTTATAAAGAGGGACCACCACCCCGGTCTGCCAGTCCAGAGGAACTGTCCCCGACCTCCACGCAATGTTGCAGAGGCGTGTCAGCCAAGACAGCCCTACAACATCCAGAGACTTGAGGTACTCAGGTCGAATCTCATCCACCCCCGGCGCCTTGTCACTGAGAAGCTTCTTAACTACCTCGGTGACTTCAGCTTGGGTGATGGACGAGTCCACCCAGCCCCCAGCCCCTGCTCAGTGGAAGACGTGTCAGCGGGATTGAGGAGATCCTCCAAGTATTCCTTCCACCGTCTGACAATGTCCCCAGTTGAGGTCAACAACTGCCCACTTCCACTGTGAACAGTGTTAGTGGAGCAGTGTTTCCCCCTCCTGAGGCGCCGAACGGTTTGCGGGAATCTCTTCGAGGCCGTCTTTCTCCATGGCCTCAGCAAACTCCTCCCAGACTCGAGTTTTTGCCTGTACAACCACCTGGGCTGCAGTCAGCTTGGCCTGCCAGTACCTATCAGCTGCCTCAGGAGTCCCATGAGCCAACCAGGCCCAATAGGACTCCTTCTTCAGCTTGACAGCATCCCTTACTTCTGGTGTCCACCACCGGATTCGGGGATTGCCGGCATGACAGGCACCAGAGACCTTACGGCCACAGCTCCTAGCAGCTGCCTCGATAATGGAGGTGGAGAACATGGTCCACTCGGACTCAATGTCTCCAACCAGGTGGGAGTTGAAGACCTCTCTGACAGGGGACTCAGATAGACGTTCCCAGCAGACCCTCACAGCACGTTTGGGTTTACCAAGTCTTTCTGACTTCCTCCCCCGCCATTGGATTCAATTCACCACCAGGTGGTGATCAGTTGACAGCTCCGCCCCTCTCTTCACCTGAGTGTAAGACAAACAACCGAAGATCAGATGAAACAACTACAAAGTCGATCATCGACTTCCGGCCTAGGGTGCCCTGGTGCCACGTGCACTGATGCCACGTGCACTGATGGACACCCTTATGCTTGAACATGGTGTTCACTATGGACAAACTGTGACTAGCACAGAAGTCCAATAACAGAACATCACTCGGGTTCAGATCGGGGTGGGGTGTGTGGGCATTCCTTCCAATCACCCCCCTCCAGGTGTCACTGTCATTGCCCACGTGGATGTTGAAGTCCCCCAGTAGAACAATGGTGTCCCCAGCTCCTTCCAGCACCCCTCCCAGGGACTCCAAGAAGGCTGGGTACTCTGCATTGCCGTTTGGCCCGTAAGCACAAATGACAGTGAGAGACCTCTCCCTGCCCCAAAGGTGCAGGGAGGCGACCCTTTCGTTCATCGGGTAAAATCCAACATACGGCGGCTGAGCTGGGGGGCTATAAGCAAGCCCACACCAGCTCACCACCTCTCTTCGTGGGCAACTCCAGAGTAGTGGAGAGTCCAGCCTCTCTCGAGGATTTGGGTTCCAGAACCCAAGCTGTGCGTGGAGGTGAGCCCGACTATCTCTAGTCGGTAGCTCTCAACCTCCCGCACAAGCTCAGGCTCCTTCCTCCCCAGCGAGGTGACATTCCAGTTTCTGTGTCCAGAGATCGGGTTGTCGAGGCGCCCATCTTCTACCACTGCCCGATACACTATGCACCGGCCCCTCACGGTTCCTCCTGCAGGTGGTGAGCCCACCCCCAGCGGGCACAAAACAATTCCTTTTCTCTGCGTTACAGGGCTTTACAATCTTCGTTTAAATCATTTTATCACAAAGGCCAAAAAGCAACCCACACATTGTGAATCAATGATCACCAAAGCATAGAAAAAATCCTTATGGCAACACTTTTTTGACTAAATATTGGTTCAGTGCATAAAAAAAAAAAATAAAAAAAAATAAATAAAAATAATGCAAAAGTTAATTTGACATAACGCCCCTCCACCTTCAAGCTAGCGATGGAAAACAAAACAAAACAAAAAAACATGCAGCTGAATAGACAATTATGCCCTAAGAGATTACCAGATGGTTCCCTGGAAAAGTGTTAAGTAATATGTGTGATTTGCAAAGGTGAATTAATTAGTAACTTCAGGGTAATGAGATACATTTTATCATGAAATAATGCATGTTATATATGCAATAATGCAATTCATGCGTGAATTATGCATTGATACATACATGCATTAAAATCTCATGAATCACCAGGAATGATCATGAGTTCACATATTTTCATCCATGACATCAAACATGAACAACACATGAACTAAACGATTAACTAAGGAAAGGAAATCTGCATATTCATGTGTTTTCAAACTTGTGCCATCACTAAGATCCTATATTTCAGTAGAGTTTAAGAACTTATGCTACTTAAGTAAGGGGGACACAAACAAAAAAAATGAAGTCACAAGGACCTAATGATTGATTAATGATGAGTTAATTTAGTTAGTTTAACAAGGCAAATGGTTAAGCCTTCTACAGTGGTTGCACTGCAGTAATGAGTCCGTATCAGCAGCAACAGGTTATCAAAACCTAACTGATGCAGCGAAGCTTCTCATTTCTTGAACATATGGAAGGCTGTATCCTGTAGCCGTCCAAAAAGTCAACCACCCCTTCATGTTGGTTCAAGAAATGTCAGGCTTCTCTAGCAACAGCTAGAATTAATTAATTAATTAATTTAATAATCTGTTGCTGCTGAAACCTGCTCGTCACTGCCGTAACTGTCCAATGGAAAGCCCTTTCTTTTGAGTACACTGCTGGGGTTTAGTGGATACACCAAGATGACCCATTTCATCATCAAATGGGTCATCTTGGTGTAACCACTTGAGCACATAACTAACACACCTAAACGTCTATCCAAGCAATGTATACCAAAGCCTTACCATTATTCTGGAGCCAGATCAGGATCCTTGTCCATTCTCCATTTAGCTGGAATACATGGCCGTATTTTGACCCATTTCCTTATAGTCAAGTGGATTGACTCATATTCCAGGTAAAAAGTCTCCATCTTGCGTCTTTTGTCAAATGTTGGCACAGGTGCACAACACAAACTTACATCAGCATCCCCTGGTAGACTTGATACTTCTACATCGTTTGGAAATCCACTGTCAGTTTGGGAATTCTTTGTGCACCGGCAAAAAAAATTTACAATCCTCTTCCCGAGTCTTTGTAAGCCTGATTTGGCATCCTTTGTTTTCCCTGATTCTCTGCGCTGTCTTAAACTATCCTGAAACTTCTCCCACTTTGAGCGCTTTTCTAATTTTCTCCGGATAAATCCTGAATAGCTACTAGATGATGTACTTTTGAGCTCGTCAGAATCACTATAAAGGCTGGGGGGCCGGACAGGAAAGACTTCCTTGTTCTCGATGTCAGCGTCCAAAATGCTGACGGTGTCTTCCATTATAACGGCACATGGGGCCCTTACATGGGCTGAGGTGGCAGGCTGTTGAGCTGAGGGGGCAGGCTGTTGAGCTGAGGGGGCAAGTTCTTGGTTTGAGGCAGGACAGTCTTGAGCTGATGCTGAATGCTCTTCAGCTGAGGGGGCACATTCTTGAAGCTCTTGAACTTGGAAGTTTGAGCTTAAAGGGACAGCCTCATTGGTGCTTCGCAGCACCGGGTCCCTCTCTTCCAAGTACTTTGGTGCTGTTTGGAGATCAGTGTTCACTGGTGGAATTTCCTCAAGTTGCTTATCAATGGATCCTTGTGGACCATTATGGACTGCACTGTAGTTTCTAAGAAGCCTGTGTAGTTTCATCATGTTTTGGTGCAATTTTTCATTTTCCTGTACCAGACATCTATTTCTTTGAGTAATGAGCTCAATATTTTGCATAAGTGTAGAAAGCTGATGAGAAAGCATCTTATTTTCATTAGCCAGTGACTCTATGATGAGCTGGTTGGTTCCGTAGGCATCGTTCATGGCCCTGTATTCTTCTGTGGACATTGTTACGGTAGACATTGTTGTAATGTTTGCTTTTCACAACTGTTAACTGTTAAGTGGACAAACAGAATGAAATCCCTAAAGCCAGTGATGTCGCTAAGAAAACCGTGACATCATATGGAACTTGGCCTATCGTCATGACATCACAAAGTTCTTCTTCTTTAAACCTTTACAGGCAATTCACCAAGACAAATTTTGTTGTTGTTCAAAAAATGTTCAAAGAGATGTGTTCTTGTCCCCTTTTTACAGAACTACCTCTTCTTTATGTAGCAGTTATTTTTACTGCATAATATATCTTTTTTTATAATGAAGAAGGATTTAGAATTAACATGACCAACACAAAAACAAAATCAATTTTACGTTTGTGCCATAATACACATTCAATAAAAAATGTTAATATTGGGCTCTTGGTTTGCCTTTTACAGTCTTCAATTTAAAGAAAAGTTTAGGCATTTTTGGGACTAAGAGACACAGTTTGCCTGAAATAACACTTTTTGTCCTGTCTTGATGTATTTAAAGTGTGAGCTTTTGCCCTTAATTGTTACACAACTACCTTTTCTTTACATTTCCAGCAGTTATTTTGCATTACTGCAAAACTGTGTAATAACAGTTTAAATAGAAGAAGACACAAAAAACAAAAGTGATTTTTAGGGTCTTTCTGTGATGCACGAATTAAAAATGAACACGAACAACAAAGATCACAAAGTACATTTTAGATTATAATTACACACTTCACAGCTGTGCTTCAGGGCCTTTTGGTACAGCCTTAAACAGTTCCCATTGGGGGTCTTTCCTGTCAGATGTAGACAGCACCTTTGAGATAATATGTTGTGTAAAATGCTATTTTTGACAGCAATGTCCAACAGATGCTGGAATACACGTACCATCATTTGGTTTTCCTGTGTACAGATGTTTGTTGGGGGACAGAGACCCTCTCAAAAGTGCCCATCTCCTTTTTCCACCTCTGCAGAACTATCTCCCCGCTGTACACACACTGGACATTTGTGCACAGAGTTACCCATATGTCCACTTTACAAACCAATGGTAGGATAGAGCCCTGAGGTGACCGTCCAATTCTCCCTAATCTATAGGTCCCAAAGGCTGGCCCAAGTGTTCGAAAAGCAAAGGACTAGTAAAAATATATATATCCTGTGCTCAAGTAGTCCTTGCAGGTCATGATGTCAACAGAAAGTCAGTTTCCAGCGCCACCTGCGATACAGCGGGTCCACATGATGTCAAGCAGTGGATGTACGTGGTGTAAAAACTGTTTTTGTTTATGATTAAAAAGCAGTCCTATAGCTGGTGGAAGGCACCTAAACCAAGTTTTAAGAGTCGTTGTTGTGGTAAGAGCAAGAACAAGATTCAAGCGAGGCAATAACAGTGTACATAGAATGCATGGGGAAAAGAGCACCTGCACCCCAGCTCTCTCTCCAGATCACTGAGACTCCATCAAAACTGAAACCCAGACACAATTCTGGGTCAAGCTGCACAGGTTCCATTACCTCCAAAATGTTGTTTGCAATACCAGAGGACGTCATATCATGTGTTACAACAAATCCTATAGCTCTCTCTTTTATATTGTTGTTATGCACATTTCTTAAACAGTGAATTTCTTTTTTGAGAGGTCTTAGGCTTGTTCCAGGCTGTTCATGTATTTTATTTTTCTCAGTACAGCAACAGTTTAAAGGAGTTCATATTGAATGTCGGGGCTCATCATTTTGGCATTGCCTGGAAGCTCATCAAATCACTGTTTTATTTTATTCAGAAAGCAGTCTGAACAAGTCAATAAAGTTTCCTCTTTTCTTTAATAACTATAAAGGTTGTGAACCCGAACAGGATCCTCGTTCTTGATTTCCACGTCCAATTCTGACAAAATGCTGGGGGTGTCTTCCATTGTAACGGCACATGGGCAGAGTTGGAGTAGTTTTAACAGTTTTTTATATTGAAATGGTAGCGTTAAATCACTAATGCAATGTTTGAGAATGGAACTTTCACTATCAAACTTTGGACGCCTTTTATGGCCTATCATCATGACATAGAAATACAGTTTTACTACAATAAAAATAAGATGTAAAAAGATTCTGTACAAAGTAAGTCACATGTTTCTGGATTGTAAAGTTGTGTTGCCCTTAGTCGTTATTTGTCTGCCTTCTTGTCCCCTAGGAACCCACTTTATTTAAAAATCACGGTCTGATGCTTTATTGTTTCAAACCATGCTAACTTCTCTGTTTCTCCCAAGCGATGAAACATTGATTGAAACAAGTGGCATGCTGGGAGATATGCAAGACAAAAAGCTTTGAGTTAATATTCCAAAGAACTGGCGATGAAAGGTATTTCAGTGCTCTGCCCTGTCGCTGGTGAGTGAATTTCCATCAGGACGAAGCAGGAACAGAAAAGCTTCGGTTTTTCCCCAACTCACTGGCCTGAAGAGCTTTTCCATCAAACAAAAGCATGTGGATATTTATATTTAGCACACACGTAGTCCATCTGCAACAACAATAAGACACACACGTCGCTCCCAAGACTGTTGGGTTAAAAAACTCATTTACTTTCGCCTTTATGAAAGCTTTTTCCATTTTGCTATATCTTCTTGTTTTGGAATGAGGGAATAATTCACTATGCATTTTTGAAAATAGACAATGGCTTTAAAATTGATTTGTTTTGCCTCAGTTTTGCCCATTTTTTTCTTTGAGATTGGGTCTGGAATGGTTTGGTGAATTTTTTTGTCTGCTTCGTATTTTTCTGTTTGCACAAAGACATGTTCTTGACCATCAAATTGCCTGATGACAACAAAAACAAGCTTTTGGGTACTGGTTTTAGCTTGTCATTCTTCTCTATTTGTTTTTATTGTAGTGTTTGAGCTGCACTAATCAATTACAAACAACAGAAATTGAAAAAATTGAAGAGGTTATTTGTGACAAACCCATGGAAATTTATAGTTGCTGTTCATTGTGGTGTACATTTGCAGTTGCAAAAGCTTATGCAGACATATATTTTGATGTATAGACTGTTGTAATCACAGGACTTTTTTTTGTTGGTGCCTAATAAAGTATATAATATAAAGTCTTTAATGAATATGCAATTGACTGATACGAATTCGCTGTTAAATCTCTAAGATGTTGAACAAATGACTGATATCAGGGTAGTATATAATATCAATATACTATATATATACATGTGAAAATATATTTACTCTCAAGCATATTGATTCTCACAAGCTTTTGGTTGATTTTAATATTACTTTTATCATGTAGTCTATGTTTTCTTTATGTTATTGTTCTTATTTGTATTTTATTCTTGCATCTAAGTGCATTGGGTCTATGCTTGTCATATAAAATAGGTATTTACTTTGGTTATTTCACCCTTTATAATTTGTAAAACTAATTGTTAAAACTAATTATGTAAAACAAATTTCTTGCAAATAAATAGTGGGCTAATAATGGGATATTTAATAGATCACTGTATCAATATATCTACTCTTTATTAATATTCAAAACCACATTGACTGAGACCAAGTCATGTCCAAGACCAGAGCCTATCAAGTCCAAGTCAAGACCAAGACCAGTGTGTGATGCATTAGAAAAGATACCTATAAAACAGCTTTAAAATCCAATTTGAGCCTGTTGGAAGGTTAGTGTTTGGTACAGACAGCAGACTGACAGCTACATTTTCCTCTGGTAACACTTGTGCCACTGGTTTTTAACATTTGGTTGCACCACAATGTGTACTGAAGCTCTGGTTATTTGACACAGTGTTAATATCGATCACATATCATATTATTGCAGTTCAAGCAGTTTTTGTCATGGATTTTGCCACTGTTGATATTGCAATAATCATAAATCAGTGACAGTTTATTTGGGGCGGTTCGACAACAGTTCTAGCCACTCTGCTTTAACCCTGGACCTGGACTTTTTCCATTTGGCGGCCATCAGTAGCCATGTCTGTGTGCTATAATGGTAAAGAAAAAAAAAAGCATCCAATTAGCAACCAACAAAATCAACAGGACCTGTCACAGTGGATTATCCCTCCCCACTCCTGTATCACATGCTGGTTTGCTCTGCAGCCCATTTACATTTTTATTGGCCAATTATCTTCCTCTCTTACCAGTGTGTCTGGGAGCGCGCTGCTCAGTAATAGGGGAAATCTCAGCCATTCTCTAATTGAAAGACTTTTCTGGGGATTATGGAGAGGTCAGAAATAAAGTTGTTTTGAGAAATCATAAACATAAGCCTTTCCTTGCACTCTGTTGAGGAATATTATTTTTGCTCCAGCAGCTGTTTATCTGTTTGTATTAGTTTTTTTTTTTCTGTGCCCAAGGCTTATCTCACTCTTTCCTATACATACTTTAAGAGGAGTCTCTGTTATTGGAGCAGACACAGGGATGATGGGAGTTTGAGATGGGTTGAATTAACCTTCGCATGTGCTGCTCTCTTTTCTGTTCAATAATTTATGCATCTTGTCATGTTGTAATGTAAAGCTTTGACAAAGTTGAGACACGGAAGCCACAATAAAAATGCTCTAGTGTTATCCTTCAACATCCTGCCCCGAATGAATCGAGCAGTGAACCTGATGCACAGAGCACTTCAATCTTAAAGGTGCACTATATAGTTCAGTGAACTTTCATCGAAAGGTCTCCTGGTACTACAGAGTTATTGCAAACATTGGTTCCATCTTAGAAATTGTCTGCAAGATGTATTTCTGACTATATTTGTTATACTACAATTTCAAAGTGGTGAAATTAGTCAGCTTTTTAAGCACACAAGTGTATTACTAATCCAAAAACACACAGAGAGAGACAGAGGATAGACAGAAAACAGGGTGAGAGTGAGGGATATGACACTGAGCATATGACCTGAGCTGGAACCACATCTGGGCTACTTGTGTATGTGGGATGTGCTCTACTAGTGAGCTACCAAGGTGCCCCTCCACCAAACAGATTTTTATCTTTAGATATCACTCAGACTCTCTCACACTCAGCAACAACAACACACACAAAAATATAACATGTATTTGTCATAATTCATAGGCAGAAAAAACGCCATTGAATTATTTGTCATGAAACTAATCAAAACTAAAATCCCACTCAATAGGTCTGTTTTACACTTTGGTAATAATTCAGATAAAAATAAATAAATATTAACTTAGTTGACTTGACTCGGACTCGACTCAAACTGATTTAGACTCAAATTGAACACAACTTTTAACCACATCCTTTTCTTTAGTTATGAATATTCTCTATGTTGGATGTTTAGATGCATTGTTGGTCATTATTTTTACAGCCAGGCCTTAAGCAGAAACATATGCTCTTCACAGGATTGTCACAGTTTTGACAGTGTTTTCAGATGGACTCACAGCCCACACAAATTCATGAACTGTTCAATACACATCACCAGAAAACTCTGAGGTACTGATCCAGAGCTACGCTGACAGAAAAGTCAGACGTTGAGCAGTATGAAAGTGCAATTTTTGTTTTAAGTCATGGAACCAAATGACAAAATTAGTTTGTAGTTATAATAAATATTACAAATTGTAGCTGTGAAAGTAAAAGGTTGATATTTAAAGTTTTAATTGGTTACTTTTACTCACCAGATGCTTGAGGGTTGTTTCAGTGTCCCTTGGTTTTTGGAACAAATGCTAACAGTGCTAACCAGATGTTATTTAATGGCACTCGGGGAACAAACTTGAAAATCTCTGTCACCACACTGTGCCTTCTAAGAAAAAGAACAACATATTAACTCCAGCTCTTTGTGGAAACTCTGTAACATAGCGTCCTCAGGCGAGCCACACTTTTGGAAGCACAAACTAGTTTTTTGTAAATAAATGTGAGTGTCTGCACGTACAGTTCCTGGAGAGAATCAGGGGAGTTAGCTTCCCTTTTTTAACGAACTCGAGGTGCATTCATTTACCTTCGCGCAGATGCCCCGGCTGAACACTTAGTCCATCTCAGCTTCATTAAACATTACAGATTGAATAGAGACAAAGACGACAGGAAACAGAGAAAGGGCATGTCATGTGGAAAAGGTCAAGGACTAGATTTAAACTTATAAAGCCCCAGGATGGCCAGGTTTAGCACAGAGCCATCGACACCTCATTATTCTCTTTTATGGCTTGACTTAATCTGCTAATCTTGAGTATAAATGCACAATAAACTACAAAATGTAAATTTATAAGAGTAGTCAAGTCCGTTTTCACTTATGAAAGCCTGCCATGTTACAGACTTTCTACTTTCAGCATACAATCGGATAATCAAATATAATGCAACAGGTGGAAATGTTTATGAAGTGTATTTTCAGTGTTATAGACAAGACCAGACCAACTGAGACCGTGTCATGGCCAAAACTAGAATACAATGAGACGAAGACTTTATGGATCGTGTATTTAGAATCATGTTTAATACCAAGAGCAACACACAGCCCCCTTCCTGACTTTTTGTTGCACATTTTTCACACTTAAATGTTTCAGGTCATCAAACAAATTTAATTATTAGACAAAGATAAGTAAACACGAAATGCTGTTTTTAAGTGTTGATTTTATTTACGCGAAAAAAGCTATTCTAACCTACATGGCCCTATGCGAAAAAGTAACTGCCACCCTTGTTTAATCATGAATTAACAGTGATTAATCAATTTTTTTTTTTTTTTTTTAAATCTGAGTCTAATTTCACTCGAGGCCTGATCACTGCCAGACCTGTTGAATCAAGAAATCAGTTAAATAGAACCTGTCTGACAAAGTGAAGTCAAAAGATCTCATCATTCTGCGATCCAAAGATATTCAGGAACATTTGAGAAACAAAGTATTTAGCATTTCTAAAGCTTTAGGACTCCAGCAAACCACAGTGAGAGCCATTATCCACAAATGGAGAAAATATGGAGTAGTGAACCTTCCCAGGAGTGGCCAGCCGACCAAAATGACCCAAAGAGCACAGCAACAACTGGTCCAGGGGGTCACAAAAGAACCCACAAGAACATCTAAAGAACTGCAGGCCTCACTTCTTCTCTCAGTTAAGGTCAGAGTTCATGAGGTGGGGCAAAAATGGCATCTATGGCAGAATTCCAAGGCAAAAACCACTTCTGACCAAAAAGAACATAAAGGCTTGTCTCACTTTTGCCAAAAAAACATTCTGATGAGCCCCAAGACGTTTGGGAAAATATTCTGTGGACTTGAGTTATATTTGTCTAATATTTAAATTAGTTTGATGATTTAAAACCATTAACCAAAGCCATTAACAGTGAATAACATAAGACACTAGAGCAGAAGTTCAGACCACAGTAGCTAAGAGATTAAGAAAGTGCACCACATTTGTTGTACTCTCAGTAGTGCACATCCATACTTTCTTCCTCCATTAAACAATTTGAAACAGTGCAATTATGTCAAGTGTCACATTGCCCCACAATGAGAGAACTAATGGTGTGACTGACAACACTTTTTGAAACATTTGTAATAATTAATCCCACCAGTTTTCTTTTTTAGTGTGCCTTGTTTCTTATGAAGGGAGCAAGATGAGAAAGTAAAGCAACTGTACTGTACTTTTAGTCTGAAATATCCTGCAGCAAAAAGAGAGTCTAAAAGTGGCTAGTGACTGTACTGAGGAGATCATTTTCTTCTGTGTTATTGTAAAAATGCTTTGTAAACATTGGAAACTCTGATAAAGGCAAATTAATGGGTAAAGTTTTATCTAGCTTTAGGTCTAGGTTTTCCAAGGCTCACTCCACACCAAATATTTGATCGTTTGTAAATAGCAAATCCTAAAATGAAATAACCTCAATGGATATCATCATGTATAAAAAAAAAAAATCACTGGTGAAAGCCTGCATTCTCAAGTCCATGTAAACATAGTCAGTGATAAATGTGGGTGGATGAGACAAACAGCAGAGGGGGTAAGAACGGAGAGACAGAGGGAACATGGCGCCTGTGATAAAGTGTGTGTTTAAGGCTGTAGTGATTGCTGGCTGAGGAGATAAGTGGCCGCCACTCGCCGCCCGACAACACGAGAGGAGAGGCTCTTGGGTAAGAGACGCGTGCAGCACTTAAGAGCCAATTACCCGCCGTGTACACATCCTCTTCCTCTGCAGCCTCTGTCTCCTCTGTGCAACATGGCACTCATCTCACTTTAATGGCCTACCGGGACGCCCCACATTCCTGCGCACACAGACGTGGTTGTGTTCACATGTGCACGCAAATCCGTCTCGTGATGCGTTTGCCAACCCTTCCGTTCCTTAATTTCCCCCAAATGTACGAAACATTTTAACATTTTCTGCACAAAACAAAATTCAATTTCAAATGTGACATACCACATTTGGAGTCATTTGTCAACACTGGTGAGATAAGTTATCAATAGACACGAGGCAGGTTGGAGACCTAGAGCCCAGGACTTTCATAAACAGTGGAAGACTCCTTTTGTGTCCTGAAATATGCCATTTGAATCTGAATGTTATTAATATATTGGATTACATCAGAAAAGAGTAAATAGTTTTGTTTAGAGGATATTGGTAATATACTATTTTAGATTACAAAAAAATTACAAGTCTGCAATCAAGTGAATATATTATGTCATTTCCCCAACTTATTTCAGGATCACATGAAGCCCTATTGTCTTACATCAATTATAACCAGGTTTTATTTATTTTATTACAGTTAATCCGTAGAACACATATAGAATGGCACCACTCTAAAAAGTCAAGCCATATGAGTAATATATAGGTATAACTGTTTTGACCAGTATTCTTCAAAAATATCCATTTACTGCCTTAGTTTATAGATACATTTCTTGTTCCTTCTAAAGCCACCAGTGTGTGCTTCTCGCATCTCCTTCACATAAATGCCACCTACAAATCTTTTGATGAGAGTTGTTTTTTTTTTTGGTAAAACAAAACAGCTCTGTGTCAACTCTTTGCAGGAGTTAGATGAGAATATGTCAAATATTTATTCAATTAAGCCACAGATTCAACCGGGATCAATTCTGCTTTCTTGCTTATATTGAAAATGTCTTTACTGTTATAAATACTGAGCAAAAAGCCTTCTCCCTATGTGCACATATAACAGTATTTCTGTAAGGTTTAGGACCACCTCATTGTGTATCACCTTTGTCTACAAAATGTGTGTGTTACTGTATAGGGCTGTGCATAGCTTCATGTTTAAAGCCACTTTGCGTAACTTTTAGCCCAAAAAATGTATATTCTCAAAATCATTTTGATGCTTCTTAGACATGAGATCAGTGGACACAGAACATGACTGGCTGACGGTGGCATATCATGAGGGATTATGTGAGTGCATGCTCTACCACACTGTGCATTTAATACAGAAAACAGACCAATACACTGGACCCATAGAGTCATAGTTGTACAAAATACGCTAAAATGACCCTACCGTTTAAGAACACTTGCTCTTTGTTCCAAACTTGCCGTCTTAAACATCTCTATTAGTAAACAAACATGGCGACTGCTAACAGTGTGGTTGCCAAGGTTGCCTTAACTTTATACATGCCAATTATTGCATGGAAATACATGTGTTACAGCCCTTGCCTTATCTTATTTCATCTTACTTAAACTTCTGTGGAAGTACCATTCAGTGCAACTTGGTAATAAAGTCTTTTTTATATGTTTACCCAGTATATGTGACATCTGGGTCATTTCTGTACACTGACATAACATCAACATAAACCAAAAGTAGTTATCAAACTTTTAATGTGATTTGATGCACAAATATGATGAGTTAATAACCAACCTGGGTACAAGAGACTAAGCCTAAATACCTAAAAATAAGCTTTAATATTTTTTTATGGAACTGCTTTGGTAGCATTTGTTTATCCTCAGCAAAGGCAGCAGTAGGATCTTATAGACATAGGTGGGTCAGCTCTAATAAGTTACACATGGGTGTGAGTCAGGTAAGAACAATACAAAAAGGAGCACAGATCAGTGTAACAGCTCAGCATTGGTTCCAGAAGTGTGCTATGGTAACTCTATCGCAAAAACTGCTTAAACAGCAGTGTGTAGTGTAGTGTATTCCCGTGGACACACATACACTTCAATAAAAACGTTAGAGTCAACAGCATAAACAGTGTAAGGCTGATCTA
>JAWCTZ010000909.1:0-28324 GCA_036850595.1 Rhyacichthys aspro | reverse complement strand
GACCTTTGAGCCAATCAAAGAAGAGAAGGTTAAACCGGACAATCAGAGGAGAAAGGGTATAAACCGGCCAATCAGAGGAGAGAGGGTTAAACCCGCCAATCAGAGGAGAGAAGGGTTGAACCGGCCAATCAGAGGGAAAGAGAGGGGTTAAACCGGCCAATAAGAGGAGAGAGAGGTTAAACTGCCCAATCAGAGGAAAGACAAGGATTAAACCGCCAATAAGAAGAGAGAGAGGGTTAAACGGCCAATCAGAGGAAAGAGGGTTAAACTGACCAATCAGAGAAGAGAGAGGGTTAAACCGGCCAATCAGAGGAGAGAGAAGGTTAAACCGCCAATCAGAGGGGAAAGGGGTTAACCGCCAATCAGAGAAGAGAGAGGGTTAAACCGCCAATCAGAGAGGGAGAGAGGGTTAAACCGGCCAATCAGAGGAGAGAGGGTTAAACTGCCAATCAGAGGAGAGAAGGTTGAACCCGCCAATCAGAGGGAAGAGAGGGTTAAACCGGCCAATCAGAGGAGAGAGGGTTAAACCGCCAATCAGAGGAGAGAGGGTTAAACCGCCAATCAGAGGAGAGAGGGTTAAACTGGCCAATCAGAAGAGAGAGAGAGAATTAAACGGCCAATCAGAGGAGAGAGGGTTAAACCGCCAATCAGAGGAGAGAGGGGGTTAAACTGCCAATCAGAGGAGAGAGGGTTAAACCGCCAATCAGAGGAGAGAGAGGGTTAAACCGGCCAATCAGAGGAGAGAGAGGGTTAAAAGAACCAATCAGAGAAGAGAGGGTTAAACTCGGCCAATCAGAGGAGAGAGGGTTAAATCGCCAATCAAGGAGAAAGAGGGTTAAACCGCCAATCAGAGGAGAGAGGGGTTAAACGGCCAATCAGAGGAGAAAGAGGGTTAAACCGCCAATCAGAGGAGAGAGGGGTTAAACGGCCAATCAGAGGAGAGAGGGTTAAACCGCCAATCAGAGGAGAGAGGGTTAAACCGGCCAATCAGAGGAAAGAGAGGGATTAAACCGCCAATAAGAAGAGAGAGAGGGGTTCAAACGGCCAATCAGAGGAGAGAGGGTTAAACCGCCAATCAGAGAAGAGAGAGGGGTTAAACCGGCCAATCAGAGGAGAGAGAGGGGTTAAACTGGCCAATCAGAGGGGAAAGGGTTAACAATCAGAGAAGAGAGAGGGTTAAACTGCCAATCAGAGGAGAGAGGGTTAAACCGCCAATCAGAGGAGAGAGGGTTAAACCGGCCAATCAGAGAAGAGAGGGGTTAAACTGGCCAATCAGAAGAGAGAGGGTTAAACCGGCCAATCAGAGGAGAGAGAGGGTTAAACCGGCCAATCAGAGGAGAGAGAGGGGTTAAACCGGCCAATCAGAGGAGAGAGGGTTAAACCGGCCAATCAGAGAAGAGAGGGTTAAACCGGCCAATCAGAGGAGAGAGGGTTAAACCGGCCAATAAGAGGAGAGAAGGTTGAACCGGCCAATCAGAGGAAAGAGAGGGTTACACCGACCAATCAGAGGAGAGAGGGTTAAACCGGCCAATCAGAGGAGAGAGGGTTAAACCGGCCAATCAGAGGAGAGAGAGGTTAAACCGGCCAATCAAAGGAGAGAGAGAGTTAAACCGGCCAATCAGAAGAGAGAGAGAGAGGGTTAAACCGGCCAATCAGAGGAGAGAGGGTTGAACCGGCCAATCAGAGGAGAGAGAGGGGTTAAACCGGCCAATCAGAGGAGAGAGGGTTGAACCGGCCAATCAGAGGAAAGAGGGTTAATCCGGCCAATCAGAGGAGAGAGGGTTAAAAGAACCAATCAGAGAAGAGAGGGTTAAACTGGTCAATCAGAGGAGAGAGAGTTAAATCGGCCAATCTAAGGAGAAAGAGGGTTAAATCGGCCAATCAGAGGAGAGAGGGGTTAAACGGGCCAATCAAAGGAGAGAGGGTTAAACCGGCCAATCAGAGGAGACAGGGTTAAACCGACCAATCAGAGGAAAGACAGGGATTAAACCGGCCAATAAGAAGAGAAAGAGGGGTTCAGACGGCAAATCAGAGGAGAGAGGGTTAAACCGGCCAACCAGAGAAGAGAGAGGTGTTAAACCGGCCAATAAGAGGAGAGAGAGGGGTTAAACCGGCCAATCAGAGGGGAAAGGGTTAACCCGGCCAATCAGAGAAGAGAGGGGTTGTACTGGCCAATCAGAAGAGAGAGGGTTAAACCAGCCAATCAGAGGAGAGAGAGGGTTAAACCGGCCAATCACAGAAGAGAGAGGGGTTAAACCGGCCAATCAGAGAAGAGAGGGTTAAACCGGCCAATCAGAGACTAGAGGGGTTAAACCGGCCAATCAGAGGAGAGAGGGTTAAACCGGCCAATAAGAGGAGAGAAGGTTGAACCGGCCAATCAGAGGAAAGAGATGGTTACACCGACCAATCAGAGGAGAGAGGGTTAAACCGGCCAATCAGAGGAGAGAGGGTTAAACCGGTCAATCAGAGGAGAGAGAGGTTAAACCGGCCAATAAGAGGAGAGAGAGGGGTTAAACCGGCCAATCAGAGGGGAAAGGGTTAACCCGGCCAATCGGAGAAGAGAGAGGTTAAACTGCCCAATCAGAGGAGAGAGGGTTAAACCGGCCAACCAGAGAAGAGAGAGGTGTTAAACCGGCCAATCAGAGGAGAGAGGGTTAAACCGCCAATCAAGGAGAGAGGGTTAAACTGCCAATCAGAGGAGAGAGAGGGGTTAAACCGGCCAATCAGAAGAGAGAGGGTTAAACCGCCAATCAGAGGAAAGAGGGTTAAACCGCCAATCAGAGGAGAGAGGGTTAAACCGCCAATCAGAGAAGAGAGGGGTTAAACGGCCAATCAGAGAAGAGAGGGGTTAAACGGCCAATCAGAGGAGAAAGAGGGTTAAACCGGCCAATCAGAGGAGAGAGGGTTAAACCGCCAATCAGAGGAGAGAGAGGGTTAAACCGGCCAATCAGAGGAGAGAGAGGTTAAACCGCCAATCAGAGGGAGAGAGGGTTAAACCGCCAATCAGAAGAGAGAGAGAGGAGTTAAACGGCCAATAGAAGAGAGGGGTTAAACGGCCAATCAGAGGAGAGAGAGGGGTTAAACCGGCCAATCAGAGGAGAGAGGGGGTTGAACCGCCAATCAGAGGAAAGAGGGTTAATCCGCCAATCAGAGGAGAGAGGGTTAAAAGGACCAATCAGAGAAGAGAGGGTTAAACTGGCCAATCAGAGGAGAGAGGGTTAAACGGCCAATCAAGGAGAAAGAGGGTTATACGCCAATCAGAGGAGAGAGGGGTTAACCGGCCAATCAGAGGAGAGAGAGGGTTAAACCGGCAATCAGAGGAGAGAGGGTTAAACCGCCAATCAGAGGAGAGAGGGTTAAACCGCCAATCAGAGGAGAGAGGGTTAAACCGCCAATCAGAGGAAGAGAGGGATTAAACCGCCAATAAGAAGAGAGAGAGGGGTTCAGACGGCAAATCAGAGGAGAGAGGGTTAAACCGGCCAACCAGAGAAGAGAGAGGTGTTAAACCGGCCAATAAGAGGAGAGAGGGTTAAACCGCCAATCAGAGGAGAAAGGGTTAACCCGGCCAATCAGAGAAGAGAGAGGTTAAACTGCCAATCAGAGGAGAGAGGGTTAAACCGCCAATCAGAGGAGAGAGAGGGTTAAACCAGCCAATCAGAGGAGAGAGAGTTAAACCGGCCAATCAGAGGAGAGAGAGAGGTTAAACCGGCCAATCAGAGGGAGAGAGGGTTGAACCGGCCAATCAGAGAGAGAGGGTTAAACCGCCAATCAGAGAAGAGAGGGGTTAAACCAGCCAAACAGAGTAAGGACAGAGGAGAAACATTGAGGACAGAGAAGGTTTACCGATGGTGGAGGCCTCACTCGTGTTCAGAGCCTAGTCGGCGCCGCTGGAACTGACCGAGGCCCCGTCTTCGCCCTGGAACAGAGTTAAATACCGACATCTCAGAGAAATAAACTTTAAAGTAATTCATCAATTAATTCAGTTTTTAATCCAACAGCTGTTGTGGAAGACAATATTAAACATTTAACCAGGATTACATGTTGGCAACATTTCCAGTTTTTTTTTCATCTTGATTCATCATCACATTCATGTTCCTCTTGGTTCCATCGGAGTGTGTATCGGATAAATGTCGTACCTTTTGCAGTTGGAGACGGGGAGCAGGAGTCTCTGCAGGAGCTGATGGATGGCTCCGGCTCCGTCTTCAGCAGCGTCAGGTAATAGTCCGTTCCCAGGTGAGTCCTCAGAAACAGGGAGGAGCCCACGCAGCACAGCTCCCGTGAGACATGATGGCAATGCGGGCTCCAAGAATGTCCGCCCCGTCCATGTGGTGAGTGGACAGGATGATGGTGCGACCTGCAAACGCCACAAACACAAATCTCACAGGGGTCCCCGCAGCGAGACCCCCACCGCAGTGTGAGGTTTGTCCCACCTGTCCTGTACTTCAGCAGCAGGTCCCAGATCCCCGTCGAGCGGACGGGTCCACTCCGGCTGTGGGTTCGTCTAAACTCACCACCTTGGACCCTCCGACGAACGCCAGGGCCACGGAGAGTTTGCGCTACATACCCTCGGAGAGAGCGCTGGTGCGGGACCAGCCTTCCCGAGGTAACCCAATTTCCCGCAGGATCTGCTCCATCTCAGACCGGACCTGGGCTCGGGCAGACCTTTGATCAATCAGGAGAAATGTTAAACCGGACAATCAGAGGAGAAAGGGATAAACCGCAATCAGAGGGGAGAGGGTTAAACCGGTCAATAAGAGGAGAGAAGGGTGAACCGGTATCAGAGGAAAGAGAGGGGTTAAACCGGCAATTAGAGAGAGAGAGGGTTAAACTCCATTCGGAGAAAGACAAGGATTAAACCGCCAATAAGAAGAGAGAGAGGGGGTTCAGACGGCAAATCAGAGGAAAGAGTGGGTTAACCGGACGACCAGAGAGGAGAGAGGTGTTGCACCGGCTAATCAGAGGAGAGAGAAGGGTTAAACCGGCCAATCAGAGGAAAGGGTTGAAACCGGCCAATCAGAGGAAAGAGAGGGTTAAACCGACCAATCAGAGGAGAGAGGGTTAAACCGGCCAATCAGAGGAGAGAGGGTTAAACCGGTCAATCAGAGGAGAGAGAGGTTAAACCGGCCAATCAAAGGAGAGAGAGGGTTAAACTGGTCAATCAGAGGAGAGAGGGTTAAATCGGCCAATCAGAGGAGAGAGGGTTAAGCAACCGGCCAATCAGAGGAGAGAGAGTTAAACGGCCAATCAGAAGAGAGAGAGAGGGTTAAACCGGCCAATCAGAGGAGAGAGGGTTAAACCGCCAATCAGAGGAGAGAGAGGGTTAAACCGGCCAATCAGAGTGGAGAGGGTTGAACCGGCCATAGAGGAAAGAGGGTTAACTCCGGCCAATCAGGGGAGAGAGGGGGGGGGCCCCCCCCCCCCCCCCCCCCTTTTAAAAGGCCAATCAGAGAAGAGAGGGGTTAAATTATGACCAATCAAGGAGAGAGGGTTAAACCGGCCAATCAGAGGAGAAAAAGGGTTAAAACCGCCAATCAGAGGTGAGAGGGGGTTACACACCGCCAACAGAAGAGGCAAGGAACTGCCAACAGAGGAAAGAGAAACCAAAAGAGGGAGAGAGGGAAAGCCAGAGGGGGACGGCCAATCAGAGGAGAAAAGAGGGTTAAATCGGCCAATCAGAGGAGAGAGGGATTAAACGGCTAATAAGAGGAGAGAGGGGTTAAACGGCCAACAGAGGAGAGAGGGTTAAACCGCCAATCAGAGGAAAGAGGGGGTTAAACCGGCCAATCAGAGGAGAGAGGGGTTAAACGGGCAATCAGAGGAGAGAGAGGTAAACCGCCAATAAGAGGAGAGAGGGTTAACTCAGAGGAGAAAGAGGGTAAACCGGCCAATCAGAGGAGAGAGAGGGGTTAAACCGGCCAATCAGAGAGGGAAAGGGTTAAACCGGCCAATCAGAGAAGAGAGAAGGTTAAACTCGGCCAATCAGAGGAGAGAGAGAGCTTAAACCGGCCACCAGAAGAGAGAGAGAGGGCAAACCGGCAATCAGAGGAGGAGAGAGGTTAAATGGCCAATCAGAAGAGAGAGAGAGGTTAAACCGGCCATTAGGGAGAGAGGGGTTAACCGGCCAATCAGAGAAGAGAGGGGGTTAAACCGCCAATCAGAAGAGAGAGGGTTAAACTGGCCAATCACGGCGCGAGGGAAAGAGGGTTAAACCGGCCAATAAGAAGAGAGAGGGGGTTCAAACTGGCCAATCAGAGAAAAGAGGGGTTAAACCGGCCAATCAGAGAAGAGAGAGGAAGTTAAACCGGCTAACAGAGGAGAAAGAGAGGGTTCAAACCGCCAATCAGAGGAGAGAGGGTTAACCGGCCAATCAGAGAAGAGAGGTTAAATCAGCCAATCAGAGGAGAGAGGGTTAAACCGCCAATCAGGAAGAGCCATCAGAGGAGAGAAGGGAAACCGGACAACTGGAGAGAGGGGCAAAAGATCAGAGGAGTTTAACTGCCAATCAGAGGAGAGAGGGGCTTAAACCAACAAATCAGAGAAGAGAGGGTTAAACCGGCCAATCAGAGGGGAGAGGGGTTAAACCGGCCAATCAGAGGAGAGAGGGGTTAAACCGGCCAATCAGAGAAGAGAGGGGTTAAACCAGCCAAACAGAGTAAGGAGAGAGGAGAAACATTGAGGACAGAGAAGGTTTACTGATGGTGGAGGCCTCACCTCGTGTTCAGAGCCTAGTCCGGCGCCGCTGGAACTGACCGAGGCCCCGTCTTCGTCCTGGAACAGAGTTAAATACCGACATCTCAGAGAAATAAACTTTCAAGTAATTCATCAATTAATTCAGTTTTTAATCCAACAGCTGTTGTGGAAGACAATATTAAACATTTAACCAGGATTGACAGGTTGGCAACATTTCCAGCTTTTTTTCAGCTTTTGATTCATCATCACATTCATGTTCCTCTTGGTTCCATCGGAGTGTGTATCGAAAATGTCGCACTTTTTGCAGTTGGAGACGGGGAGCAGGAGTTCCTGCAGGAGCTGATGGATGGCCCGCCCGCCTTCAGCAGCGTCAGGTAATAGTCCGTTCCCAGGTGAGTCCTCAGAAACAGGGAGGAGCCCACAGCACAGCTTCCCGTGAGACATGATGGCAATGCGGTCTCCAAGAATGTCCGCTTCGTCCATGTGGTGAGTGGACAGGATGATGGTGCGAACTGCAAACGCCACAAACACAAATCTCACAGGTGTCCCAGCAGCGAGACCCCACCGCAGTGTGAGGTTTGTCCCACCTGTCCTGTACTTCAGCAGCAGGTCCCAGATCCCCCGCCGAGCGTAAGGGTCCACTCCGGCCGTGGGTTCGTCTAAAATCACCACCTTGACCCTCCGACGAAAGCCAGGGCCACGGAGAGTTTGCGCTACATACCTCCGAGAGAGCGGTGAAGGGGACCAGCGCTTGTGAGGTAACCCAATCCCGCAGGATCTGCCCATCTCAGACCGGACCTGGGCTCGGGCAGACCTTTGAGCCAATCAAAGGAGAGAATGTTAAACCCGACAATCAGAGGAGAAAGGGATAAACCGCCAATCAGAGGAGAGAGGGTTAAACCGCCAATAAGAGGAGAGAAGGTTAAACCGGCCAATCAGAGGAAGAGAGGGGTTAAACCGCCAATAAGAGGAGAGAGGGTTAAACTGCCCAATCAGAGGAAAGACAAGGATTAAACCGGCCAATAAGAGAGAGAGAGGGGTTCAGACGGCCAATCAGAGGAAAGAGGGTTAAACCGCCAACCAGAGAAGAGAGAGGGTTAAACCGGCCAATCAGAGGAGAGAGAAGGGTTAAACCGGCCAATCAGAGGAGAAAGGGTTAACCCGGCCAATCAGAGAAGAGAGGGTTAAACCGCCAATCAGAGGAGAGAGGGTTAAACTGCCAATCA
Source organism: Rhyacichthys aspro (assembly GCA_036850595.1). Classification (NCBI taxonomy): domain Eukaryota; kingdom Metazoa; phylum Chordata; class Actinopteri; order Gobiiformes; family Rhyacichthyidae; genus Rhyacichthys; species Rhyacichthys aspro. The sequence continues at coordinate 20,408 of JAWCTZ010000909.1, read as the reverse complement.
GAGGAGAGAGAGGGTTAAACCGCCAATCAGAGGAGGAGAGTGGTTAAACCGCCAATCAGAGGAGAGAGAGGGGTTAAACCGGCCAATCAGAGGAGAGAGAGGGTTAAACCGCCAATCAGAGAGAGGAGGGTTAAACCGGCCAATCAGAGGAGAGAGAGGTTAAACGCCAATCAGAAGAGAGAGAGAGGGTTAAACCGCCAATCAGAGGAGAGAGAGGGTTAAACTGGCCAATCAGAGGAGAGAGAGGGGTTAAACCGCCAATCAGAGGAGAGAGAGGGTTAAACTGGCCAATCAGAGGAGAGAGGGTTAAACCGCCAATCAGAGGAGAGAGGGTTAAACCGAGAACCAATCAGAGAAGAGAGGGTTAAACTGGCCAATCAGAGGAGAGAGAGAGGTTAAACCGCCCATCTAAAGGAGAGAGAGGGTTAAACCGCCAATCAGAGAAAAAGAGAGGGGGCAACCGGCCAATCAGAGGAGAGAGGGTTAAACGGCCAACCAGAGGAGAGAGGGGTTAAACCGGCCAATCAGAGGAGAGAGGGTTAAACCGCCAATCAGAGGAGAGAGGGTTAACTGCCAATCAGAGGAGAGAGGGATTAAACTGGCCAATCAGGAAGAAAGAGGGGTTAAACGGCCAATCAGAGGAGAGAGGGTTAAACCGGCCAATCAGAGGAGAAAGAGGGTTAAACCGGCCAATCAGAGGAGAGAGGGGGTTAAACCGGCCAATCAGAGGAGAGAGGGTTAAACCGCCAATCAGAGGAGAGAGGGTTAACACCGGCCAATCAGAGGAGAGAGGGGGTTAAACCGCCAATCAGAGGAGAGAGAGGTTAAACTGGCCAATCAGAGGAGAGAGGGGTTAAACCGCCAATCAGAGGAGAGAGAGGGGTTAAACCGCCAATCAGAGGAGAGAGAGGTTAAACCGCCAATCAGAGGAGGGAGAGGGGTTAACCGGCCAATCAGAAAGAGAGAGGGTTAAACCGGCCAATCAGAGGAAAGAGGGTTACAACCGGCCAATCAGAGGAGAGAGAGGGTTAAACCGCCAATCAGAGAAGAGAGGGTTAAACCGGCCAATCAGAGGAGAGAGGGGCTAAACCGGCCAATCAGAGGAGAGAGGGTTAACCGGCCAATCAGAGGAGAGAGGGTTAAACTAGCCAATCAGAGGAGAGAGAGGCTTAAACCGGCCAATCAAAGGAAGAGAGGGAGTAAAACAGCCAATCAGAAGAGAGAGAGAGAGGAGTTAAACCGGCCAATCAGAGGAGAGAGGGTTAAACCGGCCAATCAGAGGAGAGAGGGGGTTAAACCGGCCAATCAGAGAGAGAGAGGGGTTAAACCAGCCAAACAGAGTAAGGACAGAGGGGAGAAACATTGAGGACAGAGAAGGTTTAACGATGGTGGAGGCCTCACTCCGTGTTCAGAGCCTAGTCCGGCTCCGCTGGAACTGACCGAGGCCCCGTCTTCGCCCTGGAACAGAGTTAAATACCGACATCTCAGAGAAATAAACTTTAAAGTAATTCATCAATTAATTCAGTTTTTATTCCAACAGCTGTTGTGGAAGACAATATTAAACATTTAACCAGGATTTACATGTTGGCAACATTTCCAGCTTTTTTCAGCTTTTTGATTCATCATCACATTCATGTTCCTCTTGGTTCCATCGAGTGTGTATCGTATAAATGTCTACTTTTTGCAGTTGGAGACGGGGAGCAGGAGTTCCCGCAGGAGCTGATGGATGGCTCGCCCGTCTTCAGCGCAGGTAATAGTCCGTTCCCAGGTGAGTCCTCAGAAACAGGGAGGAGCCCACGCAGCACAGCTCCCGTGAGACATGATGGCAATGCGGTCTCCAAGAATGTCCGCCCTGTCCATGTGGTGAGTGGACAGGATGATGGTGCGACCTGCAAACGCCACAAACACAAATCTCACAGGTGTCCCAGCAGCGAGACCCCCACCGCAGTGTGAGGTTTGTCCCACCTGTCCTGTACTTCAGCAGCAGGTCCCAGATCCCCCGTCGAGCGTAAGGGTCCACTCCGGCTGTGGGTTCGTCTAAAATCACCACCTTGGACCCTCCGACGAAAGCCAGGGCCACGGAGAGTTTGCGCTACATACCCCCGAGAGAGCGCTGGTGCGGACCAGCGTTTGTGAGTAAACCCAATTCCGCAGGATCTGCTCCATCTCAGACCGGACCTGGCCTGGGCAGACCTTTGAGCCAATCAAAGGAGAGAATGTTAAACCCGACAATCAGAGGAGAAAGGGATAAACCGCCAATCAGAGGTGAGAGGGTTAAACCGCCAATAAGAGGAGAGAAGGTTGAACCGCCAATCAGAGGAAAGAGAGGGGTTAAACCGCCAATAAGAGGAGAGAGGGTTAAACTGCCCAATCAGAGGAAAGACAAGGATTAAACCGCCAATAAGAGAGAGAGAGAGGGTTCAGACGGCAAATCAGAGGAAAGAGGGTTAAACCGACGACTCAGAGAAGAGAGAGGTGTTGAACCGCCAATCAGAGGAGAGAGAGGGGTTAAACCGGCCAATCAGAGGGGGAAAGGGTTAACCCGGCCAATCAGAGAAGAGAGGGTTAAACCGGCCAATCAAAGGTGAGAGGGTTAAACCGTCCAATCAGAGGAGAGAGGGTTAAACCGCCAATCAGAGGAGAGAAGGTTAAACCGGCCAATCAGAGGAGAGAGGGTTAAACCGGCCAATCAGAGGACAGAGAGGGGTTAAACCGCCAATCAGAGGAGAGAGGGGTTAAACCGCCAATCAGAGGAGAGAGAGGGTAACCGCCAATCAGAGAGAGAGAGAGGGTTAAACCGGCCAATCAGAGGAAAGAGGGCTCCGAGAGAGGAGGGGAGTCAAAACGGACCAATCAGAGGAGAGAGAGGGTTAAACCGCCAATCAGAGGAGAGAGGGGTTAAACAGGCCAATCAGAGGAAAGAGGGTTAATCCGCAGAGAGAGGGTTAAAACCCCATCAGAGAGAGAGAGGGGTTAAACGGGCCAATCAGAGGGGAGAGAGGGTTAAACCGCCAATCTGAGGAGAGAGGGTTAAACCGCAATCAGAGGAAAGACAGGGATTACACCGGCCAATCAGAAGAGAGAGGGGTTCAATGGCAAATCAGAGGAGAGAGGGGTTAAACTGGCCAAACAAAGGAGAGAGAGGTGTTAAACGGGCGGGAGAGAGGTTAATCTCCAATCAGAGGAGAGAGGGTTAAACCGCCAATCAGAGGAGAGAGGATTAAACCGGCCAATAAGAGAGAGAAAGGGGGGTTAGAACGGCAATCAGAAGAGAGAGGGCAAACCAGCCAACAGAGGGGAGAGAGAGAGTGGTAAACTGGCCAATCAGAGGAGAGAGAGGGGGGGGGTTAACGCAACGAGAAGGGGTTAACCCGCCAATCAGAGAAGAGAGGGGTTAAACTGGCCAATCAGAGGAGAGAGTGGGTTAAACTGGCCAATCAGAGGAGAGAGGGTTAAACCGGCCAATCAGAGGAGAGAGGGTTGAACTGCCAATCAGAGGAGAGAGAGGGTTAAACCGGCCAATCAGAGGAGAGAGGGGTTAAAACGGCCAATCAAAGAAGAGAGGGTTAAACCGCCAATCAGAGGAGAGAGAGGTTAAACCGACAATCAGAGAGAGAGAGGGTTAAACCGCCAATCAGAAGAGAGAGAGGGGTTAAACCGGCCAATCAGAGGAGAGAGGGTTAAACCGGCCAATCAGAGAGAGAGGGGTTAAACCGCCAATAAGAGGAGAGAGGGTTAAACCGGCCAATCAGAGGAAAGAGGGTTAAACCGGCCAATCAGAGGAGAGAGGGGTTAAAACGGCCAATCAGAGGAGAGAGGGTTAAACCGCCAATCAGAGAGAGAGAGAGGGTTAAACCGGCCAATCAGAGAGAGAGAGGGGTTAAACCGGCCAATCAGAGGAGAGAGGGTTAAACCGGCCAATCAGAGGAGAGAGAGGGGTTAAACCGCCAATCAGAGGAGAGAGGGTTAAACCGCCAATCAGAGGAGAGAGGTGATTAAACTGGCCAATCAGAGAGAGAGAGGGTTAAACCGGCCAATCAGAGGAGAGAGGGTTAAACCGGCCAATCAGAGAGAGAGAGAGGGTTAAACCGGCCAATCAGAGGAGAGAGAGGGTTAAACCGGCCAATCAGAGAGAGAGAGGGTTAAACCGCCAATCAGAGGAGAGAGAGGGGTTAAACCGCCAATCAGAGGAGAGAGGGTTAAACCGCCAATCAGAGGAGAGAGAGGGTTAAACCGGCCAATCAGAGAGAGAGAGGGGTTAAACCGCCAATCAGAGGAAAGAGAGAGGGGTTAAACCGCCAATCAGAGAAGAGAGGGGTTAAACTGCCAATCAGAGGAGAGAGGGTTAAACCGCCAATCAGAGGAGAGAGGGTTAAACCGGCCAATCAGAGAGAGAGAGAGGGTTAAACCGGCCAATCAGAGGAGAGAGAAAGAGGGTTAAACCGGCCAATCAGAGGAGAGAGGGTTAAACCGGCCAATCAGAGGAGAGAGGGTTAAACCGGCCAATCAGAGGAGAGAGAGGGTTAAACCGCCAATCAGAGGAGAGAGGGTTAAACCGGCCAATCAGAGGAAGAGAGGGTTAAACCGGCCAATCAGAGGAGAGAGGGTTAAACCGCCAATCAGAGAAGAGAGAGGGTTAAACCGGCCAATCAGAGGAGAGAGAGGGAGTTAAACGGGCCAATCAGAGGAGAGAGGGTTAAACCGCCAATCAGAGGAGAGAGAGGGTTAAACCGCCAATCAGAGGAGAGAGGGTTAAACCGGCCAATCAGAGGAAAGAGGGTTAATCCGGCCAATCAGAGGAGAGAGGGTTAAACCAGCCAATCAGAGAGAGAGAGGGTTAAACTGGCCAATCAGAGGAGAGAGAGGTTAAACCGGCCAATCCAAGGAGAAAGAGGGTTAAACCGGCCAATCAGAGGAGAGAGGGGTTAAACCGGCCAATCAGAGGAGAAAGAGGGTTAAACCGGCCAATCAGAGGAGAGAGGGTTAAACCGGCCAATCAGAGGAGAGAGGGTTAAACCGCCAATCAGAGGAGAGAGAGGGTTAAACCGGCCAATCAGAGGAAGAGAGGGTTAAACCGCCAATCAGAGGAGAGAGAGGGGTTAAACCGCCAATCAGAGGAGAGAGGGGTTAAACGGCCAATCAGAGGAGAGAGGGTTAAACCGGCCAATCAGAGAGGAGAGAGGGTTAAACCGGCCAATCAGAGGAGAGAGGGTTAAACCGGCCAATCAGAGGAGAAAGGGTTAAACCGCCAATCAGAGGAGAGAGAGGGTTAAACTGGCCAATCAGAGGAGAGAGGGGTTAAACCGGCCAATCAGAGGAGAGAGAGGGTTAAACCGCCAATCAGAGGAGAGAGAGGGTTAAACCGCCAATCAGAGGAGAGAGAGGGGTTAAACCGCCAATCAGAGGAGAGAGGGTTAAACCGGCCAATCAGAGGAGAGAGAGGGGTTAAACCGGCCAATCAGAAGAGAGAGGGTTAAACTGGCCAATCAGAGGAAAGAGGGTTAAACCGGCCAATCAGAGGAGAGAGGGTTAAACCGCCAATCAGAGGAGAGAGGGTTAAACTGGCCAATCAGAGAAGAGAGAGGGTTAAACCGGCCAATCAGAGAGAGAGAGGGTTAAACTGGCCAATCAGAGGAGAGAGGGTTAAACCGGCCAATCAGAGGAGAGAGAGGTTAAACCGCCAATCAGAGGAGAGAGAGTTAAACCGCCAATCAGAAGAGAGAGAGAGGAGTTAAACCGGCCAATCAGAGGAGAGAGGGTTGAACCGGCCAATCAGAGAAGAGAGGGTTGAACCGCCAATCAGAGAAGAGAGGGGTTAAACCAGCCAAACAGAGTAAGGACAGAGGAGAAACATTGAGGACAGAGAAGGTTTACCGATGGTGGAGGCCTCACTCTCGTGTTCAGAGCCTAGTCCGGCGCCGCTGGAACTGACCGAGGCCCCGTCTTCGTCCTGGAACAGAGTTAAATACCGACATCTCAGAGAAATAAACTTTAAAGTAATTCATCAATTAATTCAGTTTTTAATCCAACAGCTGTTGTGGAAGACAATATTAAAGATTTAACCAGGATTTACATGTTGGCAACATTTCCAGCTTTTTTCAGCTTTTTGATTCATCATCACATTCATGTTCCTCTTGGTTCCATCGGAGTGTGTATCGTATAAATGTCGTACCTTTTGCAGTTGGAGACGGGGAGCAGGAGTTCCTGCAGGAGCTGATGGATGGCCCGGTCCGTCTTCAGCAGCGTCAGGTAACAGTCCGTTCCCAGGTGAGTCCTCAGAAACAGGGAGGAGCCCACGCAGCACAGCTTCCCGTGAGACATGATGGCAATGCGGTCTCCAAGAATGTCCGCCTGGTCCATGTGGTGAGTGGACAGGATGATGGTGCGACCTGCAAACGCCACAAACACAAATCTCACAGGTGTCCCAGCAGCGAGACCCCCACCGCAGTGTGAGGTTTGTCCCACCTGTCCTGTACTTCAGCAGCAGGTCCCAGATCCCCCGTCGAGCGTAAGGGTCCACTCCGGCTGTGGGTCTCGCCTAAAATCACCACCTTGGACCCTCCGACGAAAGCCAGGGCCACGGAGAGTTTGCGCTACATACCCCGGAGAGAGCGCTGGTGCGGGACCAGCGCTTGTGAGGTAACCCAATTCCCGCAGGATCTGCTCCATCTCAGACCGGACCTGGGCTCGGACAGACCTTGAGCCAATCAAAGGAGAGAATGTTAAACCCGACAATCAGAGGAGAAAGGGATAAACCGCCAATCAGAGGTGAGAGGGTTAAACCGCCAATAAGAGGAGAGAAGGTTGAACCGCCAATCAGAGGAAAGAGAGGGGTTAAACCGGCCAATAAGAGGAGAGAGGGTTAAACTGCCCAATCAGAGGAAAGACAAGGATTAAACCGCCAATAAGAAGAGAGAGAGGGGTTCAGACGGCAAATCAGAGGAAAGAGGGTTAAACCGGACAACCAGAGAAGAGAGAGGTGTTGCAACCGCCAATCAGAGGAGAGAGAAGCGTTAAACCGGCCAATCAGAGGGGAAAGGGTTAACCCGGCCAATCAGAGAAGAGAGGGTTACACCGACCAATCAGAGGAGAGAGGGTTAAACCGGCCAATCAGAGGAGAGAGGGTTAAACCGGCCAATCAGAGGAGAGAGGGTTAAACCGGCCAATCAGAGGAAAGAGAGGGTTAAACCGACCAATCAGAGGAGAGAGGGTTAAACCGGCCAATCAGAGGAGAGAGGGTTAAACCGGCCAATCAGAGGAGAGAGAGTTAAACAGGCCAATCAGAAGAGAGAGAGAGAGGAGTTAAACGGGCCAATCAGAGGAGAGAGGGTTGAACCGGCCAATCAGAGGAGAGAGAGGGGTTAAACCGGCCAATCAGAGGAGAGAGGGTTGAACCGGCCAATCAGAGGAAAGAGGGTTAATCCGGCCAATCAGAGGAGAGAGGGTTAAAAGAACCAATCAGAGAAGAGAGGGTTAAACTGGTCAATCAGAGGAGAGAGAGTTAAATCGGCCAATCTAAGGAGAAAGAGGGTTAAATCGGCCAATCAGAGGAGAGAGGGGTTAAACAGGCCAATCAGAGGAGAAAGAGGGTTAAATCGGCCAATCAGAGGAGAGAGGGGTTAAACGGGCCAATCAAAGGAGAGAGGGTTAAACCGGCCAATCAGAGGAGACAGGGTTAAACCGACCAATCAGAGGAAAGACAGGGATTAAACCGGCCAATAAGAAGAGAAAGAGGGGTTCAGACGGCAAATCAGAGGAGAGAGGGTTAAACCGGCCAACCAGAGAAGAGAAAGGTGTTAAACCGGCCAATAAGAGGAGAGAGAGGGGTTAAACCGGCCAATCAGAGGGGAAAGGGTTAACCCGGCCAATCAGAGAAGAGAGAGGTTAAACTGCCCAATCAGAGGAGAGAGAGTTAAACCGGCCAATCAGAGGAGAGAGGGTTAAACCGACCAATCAGAGAAGAGAGGGGTTGTACTGGCCAATCAGAAGAGAGAGGGTTAAACCAGCCAATCAGAGGAGAGAGAGGGTTAAACCGGCCAATCACAGGAGAGAGAGGGGTTAAACCGGCCAATCAGAGAAGAGAGGGTTAAACCGGCCAATCAGAGACTAGAGGGGTTAAACCGGCCAATCAGAGGAGAGAGGGTTAAACCGGCCAATAAGAGGAGAGAAGGTTGAACCGGCCAATCAGAGGAAAGAGAGGGTTACACCGACCAATCAGAGGAGAGAGGGTTAAACCGGCCAATCAGAGGAGAGAGGGTTAAACCGGCCAATCAGAGGAGAGAGAGGTTAAACCGGCCAATCAAAGGAGAGAGAGAGTTAAACCGGCCAATCAGAAGAGAGAGAGAGAGGAGTTAAACGGGCCAATCAGAGGAGAGAGGGTTGAACCGGCCAATCAGAGGAGAGAGAGGGGTTAAACCGGCCAATCAGAGGAGAGAGGGTTGAACCGGCCAATCAGAGGAAAGAGGGTTAATCCGGCCAATCAGAGGAGAGAGGGTTAAAAGAACCAATCAGAGAAGAGAGGGTTAAACTGGTCAATCAGAGGAGAGAGGGTTAAACCGGCCAATCAGAGGAGAGAGGGTTAAATCGGCCAATCAGAGGAGAGAGGGGTTAAACGGGCCAATCAGAGGAGAGAGGGTTAAACCGGCCAATCAGAGGAGACAGGGTTAAACCGACCAATCAGAGGAAAGACAGGGATTAAACCGCCAATAAGAAGAGAGAGAGGGGTTAAACGGCCAATCAGAGGAGAGAGGGTTAAACCGCCAACCAGAGAAGAGAGAGGTGTTAAACCGGCCAATAAGAGGAGAGAGAGGGGTTAAACCAGCCAATCAGAGGGGAAAGGGTTAACCCGGCCAATCAGAGAAGAGAGGGGTTAAACTGCCCAATCAGAGGAGAGAGAGTTAAACCGGCCAATCAGAGGAGAGAGACGGGTTAAACCGGCAATCAGAGAAGAGAGAGGGGTTAAACCGGCCAATCAGAGAAGAGAGGGTTAAACCGGCCAATCAGAGAGAGAGGGGTTAAACCGCCAATCAGAGGAGAGAGGGTTAAACCGCCAATCAGAGGAGAGAAGGTTAAACCGCCAATCAGAGGAAAGAGAGGGTTAAACCGCCAATCAGAGGAGAGAGGGTTAAACCGGCCAATCAGAGGAGAGAGGGTTAAACCGGCCAATCAGAGGAGAGAGAGGTTAAACCGGCCAATCAGAGGAGAGAGAGGGGTTAAACCGCCAATCAGAGGAGAGAGGGTTAACCGGCCAATCAGAGAAGAGAGAGGTTAAACTGGCCAATCAGAGGAGAGAGGGTTAAACCCGCCAATCAGAGAAGAGAGAGGGTTAAACCGGCCAATCAGAGGAGAGAGAGGGGTTAAACCGGCCAATCAGAGGAGAGAGGGTTAAACCGGCCAATCAGAGGAGAGAGAGGGGTCAAACCGGCCAATCAGAAGAGAGAGGGTTAAACCGGCCAATCAGAGGAGAGAGGGTTAAACCGGCCAATCAGAGGAGAGAGGGTTAAACCGGCCAATCAGAGGAGAGAGGGTTAAACTGGCCAATCAGAGAAGAGAGGGTTAAATCGGCCAATGTAAGGAGAAAGAGGGTTAAACCGGCCAATCAGAGGAGAGAGGGTTAAACCGGCCAATCAGAGGAGAGAGGGTTAAACCGGCCAATCAGAGGAGAGAGAGTTAAACCGCCAATCAGAGGAGAGAGAGGGTTAAACCGCCAATCAGAAGAGAGAGAGAGGGTTAAACGGGCCAATCAGAGAAGAGAGGGTTAAACCGCCAATCAGAGGAGAGAGAGGGGTTAAACCGGCCAATCAGAGGAGAGAGGGTTAAACCGCCAATCAGAGGAAAGAGGGTTAATCCGGCCAATCAGAGGAGAGAGGGGTTAAAAGGCCAATCAGAGAAGAGAGGGTTAAACTGGCCAATCAGAGGAGAGAGGGTTAAACGGCCAATCTAAGGAGAAAGAGGGTTAAACGGCCAATCAGAGGAGAGAGGGGTTAAGCAGGCCAATCAGAGGAGAAAGAGGGTTAAATCGGCCAATCAGAGGAGAGAGTGGTTAAACGGGCCAATCAAAGGAGAGAGGGTTAAACCGGCCAATCAGAGGAGACAGGGTTAAACCGACCAATCAGAGGAAAGACAGGGATTAAACCGGCCAATAAGAAGAGAAAGAGGGGTTCAGACGGCAAATCAGAGGAGAGAGGGTTAAACCGGCCAACCAGAGAAGAGAGAGGTGTTAAACCGGCCAATAAGAGGAGAGAGAGGGGTTAAACCGGCCAATCAGAGGGGAAAGGGTTAACCCGGCCAATCGGAGAAGAGAGAGGTTAAACTGCCCAATCAGAGGAGAGAGGGTTAAACCGGCCAATCAGAGGAGAGAGAGGTTAAACCGGCCAATCAAAGGAGAGAGAGTTAAACCGGCCAATCAGAAGAGAGAGAGAGGAGTTAAACGGGCCAATCAGAGGAGAGAGGGTTGAACCGGCCAATCAGAGGAGAGAGGGTTGAACCGGCCAATCAGAGAAGAGACGGGTTAAACCAGCCAAACAGAGTAAGGACAGAGGAGAAACATTGAGGACAGAGAAGGTTTACCGATGGTGGAGGCCTCACTCTCGTGTTCAGAGCCTAGTCCGGCGTCGCTGGAACTGACCGAGGCCCCGTCTTCGTCCTGGAACAGAGTTAAATACCGACATCTCAGAGAAATAAACTTTAAAGTAATTCATCAATTAATTCAGTTTTTAATCCAACAGCTGTTGTGGAAGACAATATTAAAGATTTAACCAGGATTTACATGTTGGCAACATTTCCAGCTTTTTTCAGCTTTTGATTCATCATCACATTCATGTTCCTCTTGGTTCCATCGGAGTGTGTATCGTATAAATGTCGTACCTTTTGCAGTTGGAGACGGGGAGCAGGAGTTCCTGCAGGAGCTGATGGATGGCCCGGTCCGTCTTCAGCAGCGTCAGGTAACAGTCCGTTCCCAGGTGAGTCCTCAGAAACAGGGAGGAGCCCACGCAGCACAGCTTCCCGTGAGACATGATGGCAATGCGGTCTCCAAGAATGTCCGCCTGGCCCATGTGGTGAGTGGACAGGATGATGGTGCGACCTGCAAACGCCACAAACACAAATCTCACAGGTGTCCCAGCAGCGAGACCCCACCGCAGTGTGAGGTTTGTCCCACCTGTCCTGTACTTCAGCAGCAGGTCCCAGATCCCCCGTCGAGCGTAAGGGTCCACTCCGGCTGTGGGTCTCGTCTAAAATCACCACCTTGGACCCTCCGACGAAAGCCAGGGCCACGGAGAGTTTGCGCTACATACCCTCGGAGAGAGCGCTGGTGCGGGACCAGCGCTTGTGAGGTAACCCAATTTCCCGCAGGATCTGCTCCATCTCAGACCGGACCTGGGCTCGGACAGACCTTGAGCCAATCAAAGGAGAGAATGTTAAACCCGACAATCAGAGGAGAAAGGGATAAACCGCCAATCAGAGGTGAGAGGGTTAAACCGCCAATAAGAGGAGAGAAGGTTGAACCGCCAATCAGAGGAAAGAGAGGGGTTAAACCGCCAATAAGAGGAGAGAGGGTTAAACTGCCCAATCAGAGGAAAGACAAGGATTAAACCGGCCAATAAGAAGAGAGAGAGGGGTTCAGACGGCAAATCAGAGGAAAGAGGGTTAAACCGGACGACCAGAGAAGAGAGAGGTGTTGCACCGGCCAATCAGAGGAGAGAGAAGCGTTAAACCGGCCAATCAGAGGGGAAAGGGTTAACCCGGCCAATCAGAGAAGAGAGGGTTACACCGACCAATCAGAGGAGAGAGGGTTAAACCGGCCAATCAGAGGAGAGAGGGTTAAACCGGCCAATAAGAGGAGAGAAGGTTGAACCGGCCAATCAGAGGAAAGAGAGGGTTAAACCGACCAATCAGAGGAGAGAGGGTTAAACCGGCCAATCAGAGGAGAGAGGGTTAAACCGGCCAATCAGAGGAGAGAGAGTTAAACAGGCCAATCAGAAGAGAGAGAGAGGAGTTAAACGGGCCAATCAGAGGAGAGAGGGTTGAACCGGCCAATCAGAGGAGAGAGAGGGGTTAAACCGGCCAATCAGAGGAGAGAGGGTTGAACCGGCCAATCAGAGGAAAGAGGGTTAATCCGGCCAATCAGAGGAGAGAGGGTTAAAAGAACCTATCAGAGAAGAGAGGGTTAAACTGGTCAATCAGAGGAGAGAGAGTTAAATCGGCCGATCTAAGGAGAAAGAGGGTTAAATCGGCCAATCAGAGGAGAGAGGGGTTAAGCAGGCCAATCAGAGGAGAAAGAGGGTTAAATCGGCCAATAAGAGGAGAGAGGGGTTAAACGGGCCAATCAAAGGAGAGAGGGTTAAACCGGCCAATCAGAGGAGACAGGGTTAAACCGACCAATCAGAGGAAAGACAGGGATTAAACCGGCCAATAAGAAGAGAAAGAGGGGTTCAGACGGCAAATCAGAGGAGAGAGGGTTAAACCGGCCAACCAGAGAAGAGAGAGGGTTAAACCGGCCAATCAGAGGAGAGAGAGGGGTTAAACCGGCCAATCAGAGGAGAGAGGGTTAACCCGGCCAATCAGAGAAGAGAGAGGTTAAACTGCCCAATCAGAGGAGAGAGGGTTAAACCGGCCAATCAGAGGAGAGAGAGGTTAAACCGCCAATCAGAGGAGAGAGGGTTAAACCGCCAATCAGAAGAGAGAGAGAGGGGTTAAACCGCCAATCAGAGGAGAGAGGGTTAAACCGCCAATCAGAGGAGAGAGAGGGTTAAACCGCCAATCAGAAGAGAGAGGGTTGAACTGGCCAATCAGAGGAAAGAGGGTTAAACCGGCCAATCAGAGGAGAGAGGGTTAAACCGCCAATCAGAGAAGAGAGGGTTAAACTGGCCAATCAGAGAAGAGAGGGTTAAATCGGCCAATGTAAGGAGAAAGAGGGTTAAACCGGCCAATCAGAGGAGAGAGGGTTAAACCGCCAATCAGAGGAGAGAGAGGTTAAACCGCCAATCAAAGAAGAGAGGGTTAAACCGCCAATCAGAGAGAGAGAGAGGAGTTAAACCGGCCAATCAGAGGAGAGAGGGTTAAACCGCCAATCAGAGGAGAGAGGGTTAAACCGCCAATCAGAGAAGAGAGGGGTTAAACCAGCCAAACAGAGTAAGGACAGAGGAGAAACATTGAGGACAGAGAAGGTTTACCGATGGTGGAGGCCTCACTCTGTGTTCAGAGCCTAGTCGGCGCCGCTGGAACTGACCGAGGCCCCGTCTTCGTCCTGGAACAGAGTTAAATACCGACATCTCAGAGAAATAAACTTTAAAGTAATTCATCAATTAATTCAGTTTTTAATCCAACAGCTGTTGTGGAAGACAATATTAAAGATTTAACCAGGATTTACATGTTGGCAACATTTCCAGCTTTTTTCAGCTTTTGATTCATCATCACATTCATGTTCCTCTTGGTTCCATCGGAGTGTGTATCGTATAAATGTCGTACCTTTTGCAGTTGGAGACGGGGAGCAGGAGTTCCTGCAGGAGCTGATGGATGGCCCCGCCCGTCTTCAGCAGCGTCAGGTAATAGTCCGTTCCCAGGTGAGTCCTCAGAAACAGGGAGGAGCCCACGCAGCACAGCTTCCCGTGAGACATGATGGCAATGCGGTCTCCAAGAATGTCCGCCTCGTCCATGTGGTGAGTGGACAGGATGATGGTGCGACCTGCAAACGCCACAAACACAAATCTCACAGGTGTCCCAGCAGCGAGACCCCCACCGCAGTGTGAGGTTTGTCCCACCTGTCCTGTACTTCAGCAGCAGGTCCCAGATCCCCCGTCGAGCGTAAGGGTCCACTCCGGCTGTGGGTTCGTCTAAAATCACCACCTTGGACCCTCCGACGAAAGCCAGGGCCACGGAGAGTTTGCGCTACATACCCCCGGAGAGAGCGCTGGTGCGGGACCAGCGTTTGTGAGGTAACCCAATTTCCCGCAGGATCTGCTCCATCTCAGACCGGACCTGGGCCTCGGGCAGACCTTTGAGCCAATCAAAGGAGAGAATGTTAAACCCGACAATCAGAGGAGAAAGGGATAAACCGCCAATCAGAGGTGAGAGGGTTAAACCGCCAATAAGAGGAGAGAAGGTTGAACCGCCAATCAGAGGAAAGAGAGGGGTTAAACCGCCAATAAGAGGAGAGAGGGTTAAACTGCCCAATCAGAGGAAAGACAAGGATTAAACCGCCAATAAGAAGAGAGAGAGGGGTTCAGACGGCAAATCAGAGGAAAGAGGGTTAAACCGGACGACCAGAGAAGAGAGAGGTGTTGCACCGGCCAATCAGAGGAGAGAGAAGCGTTAAACCGGCCAATCAGAGGGGAAAGGGTTAACCCGGCCAATCAGAGAAGAGAGGGTTACACCGACCAATCAGAGGAGAGAGGGTTAAACCGGCCAATCAGAGGAGAGAGGGTTAAACCGCCAATCAGAGGAGAGAAGGGTTAAACCGCCAATCAGAAGAGAGAGAGGGGTTAAACGGCCAATCAGAGGAGAGAGGGTTAAACCGCCAATCAGAGGGAGAGAGGGTTAAACCGCCAATCAGAGGAGAGAGAGGTTAAACCGGCCAATCAGAGGAGAGAGAGAGGGTTAAACCGGCCAATCAGAGGAGAGAGAGGGGTTAAACGGCCAATCAGAGGAGAGAGGGTTAAACCGCCAATCAGAGGAGAGAGAGGGTTAAACCGCCAATCAGAGGAGAGAGGGTTAAACCGCCAATCAGAGGAAAGAGAGGGTTAAACCGCCAATCAGAGGAGAGAGGGTTAAACCGCCAATCAGAGGAGAGAGAGGTTAAACTGGCCAATCAGAGGAGAGAGAGGGTTAAACCGGCCAATCAGAAGAGAGAGAGAGAGGGTTAAACGGCCAATCAGAGGAGAGAGGGTTAAACCGCCAATCAGAGGAGAGAGAGGGGTTAAACCGGCCAATCAGAGGAGAGAGGGTTAAACCGCCAATCAGAGGAAAGAGGGTTAAACCGGCCAATCAGAGGAGAGAGGGCTAAAAGAACCAATCAGAGAAGAGAGGGGTTAAACTGGCCAATCAGAGGAGAGAGGGTTAAACCGGCCAATCAGAGGAGAGAGAGGGTTAAATCGGCCAATCAGAGGAGAGAGGGGTTAAACGGGCCAATCAGAGGAGAGAGGGTTAAACCGCCAATCAGAGGAGAGAGGGTTAAACCGGCCAATCAGAGGAAAGAGAGGGATTAAACCGCCCATCAAGAAGAGAGAGAGGGGTTCAAACGGCCAATCAGAGGAGAGAGGGTTAAACCGCCAATCAGAGAAGAGAGAGGGTTAAACCGGCCAATCAGAGGAGAGAGAGGGGTTAAACCGCCAATCAGAGGGGAAAGGGTTAACCGGCCAATCAGAGAAGAGAGAGGTTAAACTGCCAATCAGAGGAGAGAGAGTTAAACCGCCAATCAGAGGAGAGAGGGTTAAACCGCCAATCAGAGAAGAGAGGGGTTAAACTGGCCAATCAGAAGAGAGAGGGTTAAACCAGCCAATCAGAGGAGAGAGAGGGTTAAACCGCCAATCAGAGGAGAGAGGGGGTTAAACCGGCCAATCAGAGAAGAGAGGGTTAAACCGGCCAATCAGAGAGAGAGGGGTTAAACCGCCAATCAGAGGAGAGAGGGTTAAACCGCCAATCAGAGGAGAGAGGGTTAAACCGGCCAATCAGAGGAAAGAGAGGGTTAAACCGGCCAATCAGAGGAGAGAGGGTTAAACCGCCAATCAGAGGAGAGAGGGTTAAACCGGCCAATCAGAGGAGAGAGAGTTAAACCGCCAATCAGAGGAGAGAGAGGGTTAAACCGCCAATCAGAAGAGAGAGAGAGGGGTTAAACGGGCCAATCAGAGGAGAGAGGGTTAAACCGCCAATCAGAGGAGAGAGAGGGGTTAAACCGGCCAATCAGAGGAGAGAGGGTTAAACCGGCCAATCAGAGGAAAGAGGGTTAATCCGGCCAATCAGAGGAGAGAGGGTTAAAAGAACCAATCAGAGAAGAGAGGGTTAAACTGGTCAATCAGAGGAGAGAGGGTTAAACCGGCCAATCAGAGGAGAAAGAGGGTTAAACCGGCCAATCAGAGGAGAGAGGGGTTAAACGGGCCAATCAAAGGAGAGAGGGTTAAACCGGCCAATCAGAGGAGACAGGGTTAAACCGACCAATCAGAGGAAAGACAGGGATTAAACCGGCCAATAAGAAGAGAAAGAGGGGTTCAGACGGCCAATCAGAGGAGAGAGGGTTAAACCGGCCAATCAGAGAAGAGAGAGGGTTAAACCGGCCAATCAGAGGAGAGAGAGGGGTTAAACCGGCCAATCAGAGGGGAAAGGGTTAACCCGGCCAATCAGAGAAGAGAGAGGTTAAACTGCCCAATCAGAGGAGAGAGAGTTAAACCGGCCAATCAGAGGAGAGAGAGGTTAAACTGGCCAATCAAAGGAGAGAGAGTAAAACCGGCCAATCAGAAGAGAGAGAGAGGGGCTAAACCGGCCAATCAGAGGAGAGAGGGTTTAACCGGCCAATCAGAGGAGAGAGAGGGGTCAAACCGGCCAATCAGAAGAGAGAGGGTTGAACCGGCCAATCAGAGGAAAGAGGGTTAATCCGGCCAATCAGAGGAGGGAGGGTTAAACCGGCCAATCCGAGAAGAGAGGGTTAAACTGGTCAATCAGAGGAGAGAGGGTTAAATCGGCCAATGTAAGGAGAAAGAGGGTTAAATCGGCCAATCAGAGGAGAGAGGGGTTAAACGGGCCAATCAGAGGAGAAAAAGGGTTAAATCGGCCAATCAGAGGAGAGAGGGGTTAAACGGGCCAATCAGAGGAGAGAGGGTTAAACCGCCAATCAGAGGAGAGAGAGGGTTAAACCGCCAATCAGAGGAAAGAGAGGGATTAAACCGGCCAATAAGAAGAGAGAGAGGGGTTCAGACGGCCAATCAGAGGAGAGAGGGTTAAACCGGCCAATCAGAGGAGAGAGAGGGGTTAAACTGGCCAATCAGAGGAGAGAGGGGTTAAACCGCCAATCAGAGGAGAGAGAGGGGTTAAACCGCCAATCAGAGAAGAGAGGGGTTAAACCAGCCAATCAGAGGAGAGAGAGGGGTTAAACCGGCCAATCAGAGGAGAGAGAGGGGTTAAACCGCCAATCAGAGGAGAAAGGGTTAAACCGGCCAATCAGAAAAGAGAGGGTTAAACCGGCCAATCAGAGGAGAGAGGGTTAAACCGCCAATCAGAGGAGAGAGGGTTAAACCGCCAATCAGAGAAGAGAGGGGTTAAACTGGCCAATCAGAGAGAGAGAGGGTTAAACCAGCCAATCAGAGGAGAGAGAGGGTTAAACCGCCAATCAGAGGAGAGAGAGGGGTTAAACCGGCCAATCAGAGAGAGAGGGGTTAAACCGGCCAATCAGAGGAGAGAGAGGGTTAAACCGCCAATCAGAGAAGAGAGGGGTTAAACCAGCCAAACAGAGTAAGGACAGAGGAGAAACATTGAGGACAGAGAAGGTTTACCGATGGTGGAGGCCTCACTCGTGTTCAGAGCCTAGTCGGCGCCGCTGGAACTGACCGAGGCCCCGTCTTCGTCCTGGAACAGAGTTAAATACCGACATCTCAGAGAAATAAACTTTAAAGTAATTCATCAATTAATTCAGTTTTTAATCCAACAGCTGTTGTGGAAGACAATATTAAAGATTTAACCAGGATTTACATGTTGGCAACATTTCCAGCTTTTTTCAGCTTTTTGATTCATCATCACATTCATGTTCCTCTTGGTTCCATCGGAGTGTGTATCGTATAAATGTCGACCTTTTGCAGTTGGAGACGGGGAGCAGGAGTTCCTGCAGGAGCTGATGGATGGCCCCGGCCGTCTTCAGCAGCGCAGGTAATAGTCCGTCCCAGGTGAGTCCTCAGAAACAGGGAGGAGCCCACGCAGCACAGCTTCCCGTGAGACATGATGGCAATGCGGTCTCCAAGAATGTCCGCCTCGTCCATGTGGTGAGTGGACAGGATGATGGTGCGACCTGCAAACGCCACAAACACAAATCTCACAGGTGTCCCAGCAGCGAGACCCCCACCGCAGTGTGAGGTTTGTCCCACCTGTCCTGTACTTCAGCAGCAGGTCCCAGATCCCCCGTCGAGCGTAAGGGTCCACTCCGGCTGTGGGTTCGTCTAAAATCACCACCTTGGACCCTCCGACGAAAGCCAGGGCCACGGAGAGTTTGCGCTACATACCCTCGGAGAGAGCGCTGGTGCGGGACCAGCGCTTGTGAGGTAACCCAATTTCCGCAGGATCTGCTCCATCTCAGACCGGACCTGGGGCTCGGGCAGACCTTTGAGCCAATCAAAGGAGAGAATGTTAAACCCGACAATCAGAGGAGAAAGGGATAAACCGCCAATCAGAGGAGAGAGGGTTAAACCGCCAATAAGAGGAGAGAAGGTTGAACCGCCAATCAGAGGAAAGAGAGGGGTTAAACCGCCAATAAGAGGAGAGAGGGTTAAACTGCCCAATCAGAGGAAAGACAAGGATTAAACCGCCAATAAGAAGAGAGAGAGGGGTTCAGACGGCAAATCAGAGGAAAGAGGGTTAAACCGGACGACCAGAGAAGAGAGAGGTGTTGCACCGCCAATAAGAGGAGAGAGAGGGTTAAACCGCCAATCAGAGGGGAAAGGGTTAACCCGCCAATCAGAGAAGAGAGGGTTACACCACCAATCAGAGGAGAGAGGGTTAAACCGGCCAATCAGAGGAGAGAGGGTTAAACCGCCAATCAGAGGAGAGAGAGGGTTAAACCGCCAATCAGAAGAGAGAGAGGGTTAAACGGCCAATCAGAGGAGAGAGGGTTAAACCGCCAATCAGAGGAGAGAGAGGGTTAAACCGCCAATCAGAGGAGAGAGGGTTAAACCGCCAATCAGAGGAGAGAGAGGGTTAAACCGGCCAATCAGAGAGAGAGAGGGTTAAACTGGCCAATCAGAGGAGAGAGGGTTAAACCGCCAATCAGAGGGAGAGAGGGTTAAACCGGCCAATCAGAGGAGAGAGGGTTAAACCGGCCAATCAGAGGAAAGAGAGGGTTAAACCGCCAATCAGAGGAGAGAGGGTTAAACCGGCCAATCAGAGGAGAGAGAGGTTAAACCGCCAATCAGAGGAGAGAGAGGGTTAAACCGGCCAATCAGAGGAGAGAGAGAGAGGGTTAAACCGGCCAATCAGAGGAGAGAGGGTTAAACCGCCAATCAGAGGAGAGAGAGGGGTTAAACCGCCAATCAGAGGAGAGAGGGTTAAACCGCCAATCAGAGGAAAGAGGGTTAAACCGGCCAATCAGAGGAGAGAGGGTTAAACGGCCAATCAGAGAAGAGAGGGTTAAACCGCCAATCAGAGGAGAGAGGGTTAAATCGGCCAATGTAAGGAGAAAGAGGGTTAAATCAGCCAATCAGAGGAGAGAGGGGTTAAACGGGCCAATCAGAGAAGAGAGGGTTAAACCGGCCAATCAGAGGAGAGAGAGGGTTAAACCGGCCAATCAGAGGAAAGAGAGGGATAAACCGCCAATCAGAAGAGAGAGAGGGGTTAAACGGCCAATCAGAGGAGAGAGGGTTAAACCGCCAATCAGAGAAGAGAGAGGGTTAAACCGCCAATCAGAGGAGAGAGAGGGGTTAAACCGGCCAATCAGAGGAGAAGAGGGTTAAACCGGCCAATCAGAGAAGAGAGGGTTAAACCGGCCAATCAGAGGAGAGAGGGTTAAACCGCCAATCAGAGGAGAGAGGGTTAAACCGCCAATCAGAGAAGAGAGAGGGTTAAACCCGCCAGTTACAGAAGAGAGAGGGTTAAACCGGCCAATCAGAGGAGAGAGAGGGTTAAACCGGCCAATCAGAGGAGAGAGAGGTTAAACCGGCCAATCAGAGAAGAGAGGGTTAAACTGGCCAATCAGAGAGAGAGAGAGGAGTTAAACCGGCCAATCAGGGGGAGAGAGGGTTGGAACCGGCCAATCAGAGGAGAGAGGGTTAAACCGCCAATCAGAGGAAAGAGAGGGTTAAACCGGCCAATCAGAGGAGAGAGGGTTAAACCGGCCAATCAGAGGAGAGAGGGTTAAACCGGCCAATCAGAGAGAGGGAGCAGAGAGAGAGAAACCGCCAATCAGAGGAGAGAGAGGGGTTAAACCGGCCAATCAGAGGGAAAGGGGTTAACTCGCCAATCAGAGAAGAGAGAGGGTTAAACTGCCAATCAGAGGAGAGAGGGGTTAAACCGGCCAATCAGAGAAGAGAGAGGGATTAAACCGGCCAATCAGAGGAGAGAGAGGGGTTAAACCGCCAATCAGAGGAGAGAGAGGCGTTAAACCGGCCAATCAGAGGAGAGAGAGGTGTTAAATCGGCCAATCAGAGGAGAGAGAGGGGTTAAACCTGCCAATCAGAGGAAAGAGGGGGGGGTTAAACCTGCCAATCAGAGAAGAGAGG
>JAWCTZ010000908.1:0-28331 GCA_036850595.1 Rhyacichthys aspro | reverse complement strand
TTTGATAGTTGCTTTAACTAACCCAAGCCTGAATATTCCCTTGTTGTTGTCCCCTGAGCAGCTTTAAAATTTGGAATAGCTTTAACCAGTCTGAGAGCCTTTGTTGTCTTGGCATCATTAACAGAGAGTTAAGACTGAGTTGCCACGGCGCCCACACGATCCTGTGATCAAAGACAAATTGGCAGTTCCCAGGATAAAGTGTCCATCGCTGGAGAGCTTCAAGTCAAACTACACTACCCCACTAAAACCTGTTATTTTAGTGGGAACCGTTGACCACTGGCCTGCATTTAGTGACCATCCCTGGAGGTTTGTATTTTCAGGATTTATCTCTTGCCAAATCAAACCAGCTTTTGGTTGCTTGTTTATATCACGTTAATTTATTGATTATATGTAGATCTCTGTGCCTTGTTTACCTCTTGCTATTGGGTTGAAAACTATTTGTACAAAAGGCAATTTTTTTCTGCTGCGTAGTAAAGTGAAGGACTGCCCTATTATGCACAATTCAAGGTTCATATATTTATTCTGGGCCTCTACTAGAATAGCAATGCATGATTTACATTTCAAAAACCTTGTTTATTTCATACTAGCCTGTTAAGCAGCGCCTCATTTCAGCTTCCATCTGACTGAAGCAGGCCATTTGAGCTGCTGCCCTCCAACAAAAGCCCTCTGATCTGATTGGCCAGCATTCACAAACCACACAGACTGTCTGTAATATATATTAACCTATTCCATTGTTATTGCTTTCTTTTGTTAACGGCAGCGGACACTAACTTGAGTTCATTCCTCAGCACAATTTTGATTCCCTAATTTAATGTTTGGTATCAGAGTCTGATGAATGCCTGTCCAAGAATATCCTTCACTGTCATCCCGACCCCTGACAACTGACTATTCATCTGACATAAGCTTCTAGCTCCTGGCTCTTGAGTTTGAGGACAGCATCACAAGTGCACACAGGACGTTTTTTCCAATATTTTTATTTTATGTGCTGTAGGTATGGGGCAGTATGATATTCTCACAGTATGATTACCAAGAGGTTTTGTGGTTACAACCCTAAATGTTTTGATTTCTAGAACATGAAGCAATGCATACACGCACATATTCTGGGTGTTTTAACACAGCTAAACAAATAGAATTCTTCAAAATAAAGTAAGCCAGTCCCGGAGAGCAGAGCTTTAATTCATTTGAAAGAAAGGACTTTGATCTGGACACTTCAAATCTAAAACAGCAATGCCACTTTTGTTTTTAATACACAATCTGAACAATCAAACCCAGCCTTCTCTCAAATGTCACTGAAAGTCAATAACAAAGCTATCATGGCTGTTTATGTCCTCATAGTCATGACTGTTCAGGTACTCTGCTTTCCCCCTTTACTATTTTTCCAAAAAGCATCTATGTGTAAACAACTACCTCACATTTTAATTAGATTTTTTGATTGTGCAGAGTGTGAACTCAAAAGTGGTTTTGTAAATTTACATTTAGTTTTTTGTTTTACAAAGTAGTAGTAGTAGTTTTCATACATTTAAAAACATAGTATACATTGAAATTGGTATTTGCCCCAGTCCTAATCTTCTGTTTTCTCAGATGTTTACTTTTTTCCCTTCCGTAAAGCATAGAATACTTGCGTCGTGTTGCTGGCTGCCGGACCGTTCCTGTGGAGGTGGGATCCCGGTACACAGACGAGGAGTGGTCACAAACACTTCTCACCCTCAATGAATTCATTGATAAGTTTATTTTAAACAAAGTGAGTACTTCCTCAAAAGTTTGTTTTTATTTTAAAGATGCTTCAAGAAACATATTTTATGTCTGGCTGCTTACTGTGCTCCGCCAGGATCAAGGGAAAGGTGTGGGTTATCTCGCACAGCACCAGCTTTTTGATCAGGTAAAGTTCCCTCTCTTTTGATCCTTATAAATACATAAACTCCACACATACACCCAAGTGCTTCAGAGGTTGTGATCTTCAAATACCTACTTTTGAAATATAAAGAAAATAATTATCTGCTTATTCATAGAATTTCAGCTGATATTTTCAACACTAAGACTAAAAGAGTTTCTCGCCTTCTCAGCTGTCATCCTCACAGTGCATTTCCCTCAACAACATTGACTTTTTGTCCTAATTTTACCCTCACAGTCGATACATTGTCTGGTCGGAGTTTTGTGAGAAAGGGCACCTTGTCAAACTCAAAAAGTTAGGTCAGAGCATTATGGAGAATGGACTACTTTATGTTTTTCCTCTTGAATAGATACATCAAACTGAAAACCCAAAATGTCTTACTGAAAAAATAGGGCTGATATTTTCTGTCTCATTAATGGGTCAGAATTTGTTTACAGTAATTTATACTGTATGTACTGTACTCTTTTAAAGGCAATACTTTGATTTGTGCTGTATGTGTTTGCGGATGAGCCCTATAGGGCCATCTAGTGGGTCACAGTGGATGAGGTTTTGCCATCTTCATCACTGAATAACTTATTACATAGACTCTCTATGTCCTACTAGGCTACTCCATCATTCACCAAACAAATGTATACATCTATGTATAGGTGAATCAGTGGCTCAAAATTTTCCATAGTGAATGAATGGGAGTGTGCATACTAGGGCTGCTCGATAATAGAAAAAACATAATCACTTTTATTTTGGTCATTATTGAAATCACGATTATTTTACACGATTAGTCACTGACATTGGAAATATGTTGTATTTATTCAACAAAACAGTGAATTCTAAAATAATATATTCAGATGTATCAAAAATAGTTTGAAAATAAACAGAAATAATAATGAAGATAAATAAGTAAGATCAACAACGTAGGGCACCTTCACAATCTCGTAGAAAACGGTAATAAATAACAAGTAATAAATAAAAACAAGTTCGTTTTTCTTGATTACATGGGATTTGTGATCGATGGGAGCCGAAATTGAAAATTGAAATTTTGATTTATTGCACAGCCCTAGTACATACTTTGTGAGAGTCTCTCCCTTAGTGTTAGCCCTGAAATTAACTTTGTAAGCTGTTATTGGCTTAGAGCTACAAACTCAAAAACGTCCCTCACATGTAAATAAAGGAATAAAATACTGAATTACAGACAGGGGGTGGTTGGTTTTATTTTTTTATTTTTTTTCCAGTAATTTCAGTCGTGTGAGGATTAACTAGAATTAAGTTTTCATGAAAATCCTGCATATTATACATAAATGTGCATATAGGTTAACATTCTAAAACTGTAGTGCTTTTGTTATTTTAATTTGCTACTGTCTCTTTATTGGCATACCCCTGAGAAAGTGGGATTAATACAGTGGAGTTATTAAAATGAGTTGTCAGTGAGATGACTCTAAATGGCCCCATGATATATCTGGTTAATGTGCCCTCAGATACCAGAACTGAAAGATGATATTCGCATCCCTGATTATTGCTGTCTGGGAGAAGGAGATGAAGACCACATTACAGTAAATGCTTGGTTTGGGCCTGAAGGCACCGTGTCCCCCCTTCACCAAGATCCACAGCAGAACTTCCTGGCACAGGTGATAGCAGCAATAATCACTGCCTTATGGATGCAGTTCATGTCAAAGATCCTTCATGTCATTGAAGTTTGTTTACCACAAGGGACTTTTCCATCTATACATTAGGTGGTGGGAAGCAAATACATTCGCCTATATTCCCCCGAGGACACAGACAAGCTCTACCCTCATCAATCATCGCTCCTTCACAATACCAGTCAGGTGGGATTGACAGTCTTTAGAGATAATACATGTGTAGCCTGAGAAATAATCGCAGTATTTCCAATTTCTGCCTCCATTTTGCTGCAGGTGGATGTGGAAAATCCAGATACCGAAAGGTTCCCTGAGTTTGCCAAGGCGCCGTATCTCGAATGTGTGTTACAGCCTGGAGACGTGCTGTACATCCCTGTCCAACACTGGCATTATATACGATCTTTAGAACTTAGCTTTTCTGTCAGCTTCTGGTGGTCATAATGCAAATTCTTAATAAAAATTATTTTAAAAAAAGCATTTTTTTTCTGCATTTGTCATAAACACACAATCCTTAAGTCCAAGTATAGTTAACACAGAGCAACTTCATTTACTTCACAGTCATCTGTTTGTCTTCCAAACCTTATCCCTGCAATACTCTTGGTTGTGCTATAACCATAATTCACAGAAATAAATCTGGTCACTAGAAACTGCAAACAAACAAGCCTCTGTTACTGAATTTACAATCTAACGCAATTAATGAGTTAAAACAATTCATGTCTTTGTGCAGACAGACTATGACTCCCATTGGTTTAGTACTCTGACAAGCCCCTCTCCTTTGTCCCATAGGTCTGTTTCAATAAAGCGTGCTAATTATCAAGAAGTAACTGTGAATGTGACATAATTAGGTAGACGGGGGCAGATCAACACATTTGATGTAGACGGTGGGCTGATCTCCATATTTGATCTGTTTTTCACACAAATTCAGTGTGAGCTAAAGTGGCATTTGGGGAAATTAACAGTGAAAAAGGTCTGGTGTCTTGTGTTATTTTGTAAAAGCCTAACAAGAACAGAGAATTAGCTCAGTTGATATTTCCTTCTCACTAAAAGAGTGCTAACAGTGTTGACAATGCTGTTACTGTTAACAAGCTGCAAAATGTTTAAAATGAATCTCGCTGCGGAAAATTGTATTATAATTTTGCTATGTAGTAGATAAACAGTAGATAAAAACCATGTTATATTTTTCTGTTGTAATGCCTTTGTTTACAAGAATATATTGACTATAATGGCAGACTATATTGCTGAGTTAATGCCGCATGCTCCAATTTACCAATCAGTGCTTTGTTTGTCATTTAAGTGGCACAATTGACTTAAGATCACACAAAAGTGCTTACTCTCATTATAATGTGATCAATATTTAATTACCAGTGAAGTAATGTGGGACCCCTGGGCCTATAACCTTTTCTCTCCCAACTCGAGCCAGACTTTTGATTAATGGGAGCATGGCTTCTGGAATAAATCTGGTGACAACACAGTAAGTACAGTAGAGTCACGCTGTTTTGTCCTTTTCTAAAAATCAGGACTTGACATTTCTCTTGAATAGATATAATAGCAATAATAGAGAAGAGTAGGAACATATTTAGCACAAAAAGATGATAAAGTATTGCAGTCAATGCAGTGGATGACAAATAACGTAAAAGAGTATTTTATTTAAGAAGATGGCATTTTAATAATAGACAGCATTAAAAAGTAAATACTAAAGATTGTCAAGCATTCATTCATTTTCCTGTAGGTTAATGATAAAGGCATTCTTTTGATAAAACCTTAAATTAACAGCCCTGAATGTATAAAGGAGACAAACTGTGAGTGGTTATTATGATAAGCTTATAGTAAGGCAGTCTGCAGCAGTGCTATGGCAACAAAGATTCACTGAGGAGGTATAAACCAGGCTTTAACATAAATATTCAGAATATTATAGGCATTATGAATTATGATGTAAATTTAAGTAAAATGTATGACCTGTCTTTCAAAAATCAGCAGGATTTATTTGTAAGTCTATGCTCGATCCTAATACTCCTGTAGATCTGCGGTGAAGTTCTGCATCCTCTCGACCACAAAGAAGCACAGGGTCCCAGAGAAGCCCAGGACGACCATGACCAGGAGCTGCCACATCAACACCAGGTGACCGCTGTAGAAGAACGCCACGGCTGCAAAAACAGACTGAGGACAGAGAGGACACTGCTCATTAATCAAATAACTGCCCATGCCTCAATCTCTACATGCATTACACTTTAAACTTATTACAACAATTGCATTATAGCTATTGCAAAGAACAGCTTTAAATGTGATAATGTTCTGATAATCAATGTGACAGATGTCCACATCAATATAATTGGCCAATCAAACCCTGAAATAACAGTAAAAAGTGACTTGGTTCAATGCAACCAGTGAAAGCTGTGGTGCATTTCATCATAAATTTGAATTAAATGAAAGGCAGGCATTCAAATGTAGACATATTGTCATACTATTGCCACTCGTTCCTCTAAAATCGGGCCGTCGAGGGTTCATTTACAGAGACTTAACGCCATGCAATGCAATACTATGATTTCAATAAGGATGGCAAATTATTATTATTATTAATATTATTATTATTATTATTATTGACTTCCACTTCCCTGTTGGGAACATGGCGATAGAGACATGGACTCACCCAAGATTAATATTACATACACCTGTGGTTTTATGACTCACACATCTCCAACTTAAGGACACAGTTCACAGGTTATTGCACTCATTCACTGATAGCTGAGAAGCTCTTATATAACCTATGATATTAATATGGAGGCTGGGAGCAGAAGATGGTCTTGCTTTTAAGCTTTAGGGGCTGTATTGTGTGATTTTCTTCAGTAGTGTAATCAGTCTTCCTGTTTTATCATTTCTGCACTATCCTTGCACTAGTTACAGATGATTGAAAATGAAAATTCCATTATATGGTTCTGTGTTTTACCACCTGTTATTATATTAACTTCTGCTGCTATGCTAACTAAATAGAAATATTTGGGATAGTATGTAACATAATAGCACCTCTAGTGTTTTTTTTATATTTCAGACACAGTTTTGCCCCAGAACTAAAACACAGGGAGCTTAAGCGGAAGATATGGGGCTTCTTCTTTTTATTTTAATGGGGGTTTTGGTGTATTTTTTACACTTGTCAAAACAATGCTTTAACTCAGCTTTCCTCTGCTCCTCTAACAATGTCTGAGAATTGGCGACTCGGGATTACCTGGATGAATTTGAAGATGGCGAAAGCAGGTGTGCTTTGCTCTGCATAAACGCAGCCTAATATGCTGTAGAGCTGTGTGTTGAAGCAACTGTCCCCAAGTCCAAGCAAGAAGCTACACAGCAGGGCTATGGATACACTGAGAAACAAAATATGAGCTCATTAAAACAAAGCAAAGTCAGGAGTTTCAGACTTCATACACTTCCAAATAGCTACTGGAAATAATCCGAGATCTACCTTGGAGACAGGTACGGGTTCCTTTGTGTAGTGGTTTTAAAGACAACAGGTGCGTCACTTGGGATGTTCAGAAAGATCAAATAGAAAGCAACAAAATGCACCACCATTCCCAGAAAGACCACAGAGGTTCGTCTGAAGCGATTGTTCTTACACAACAATCCAAAGAAGCCTCCTCCTGAAGAATAAAAACACTGTTATAGATTCACAACACACTGTAAATCAACTGCAGCACACTCTCAAATACTTACCCACTATTTCTCCAATGCCTATTACAATCCCAGAGATCCCAATCAAGCCTTTTGCTGCTTCTCCAAACTGTGTAGTTGCTCCAATACACGTTCCATACACTCCACTGTAGAAAGATAGCTCGAGGCCTGCACAACAAGAGCACAGGCTGTAGCTTCAAGATCTTACTGCAGGCAACCAACTCATTACATTCAAATATTCTATGTTAGACTTACCGCTGTATGCCATGCAGGGACTCAGGAGCAGTATGGTCTTAGTCTTTAGAAGTTGTAAGATGGTTTCTGGGGAGGATATTTGAATTGCTAATAAATAGATTTATTCCAGGCAGTAATACACACTCTTATGCATGTACTAAGTTTAAGTAAAATGCAGAAGTTAAAACCTTGATTCCCACTGACAATTGCAACTGCAACTAGGAAAATATCCCATCTCCAAAAGCCAAAAAGCTACATCTCAACTAAGCTTTAGTTTAGCTGTTAGGGAAATCCACAGAGGAAAAACCCTGCTAATCCTTCTTTATCTGTTTATACTGGCTGCCCTTTCTTGACATAAATCAGCATTGATAAACCTAGTACACACAAGGCAGGTGTACACAGATATACATGCACTGCAGATAGGCTACTAGATAGACAAAGAGCAATCAGATCATCCAAACAACTCCAGGCTACTCTGAAGGCAGGTGCAAGAGCAGCAGACTTTCTGCTTGACAAACACTGATAATATCTTAAATAAACTCTGCACAGGCAGTTTCTGTGTACTCTCGTAACGCTAGGAGATGTTATCCACATAAAAGCAATCTTTACTAAAAGGGAAAAAAAGCCTGTGAGTACTTGCTAGATTTAGAAATAGAGTGATGAAATGAGACAACAGGTTACCAGCTGAATGATGTTAAAAGAAAAAAAAAAGTGTTTTTGCTAACTTTGTCTCCCAGGGTGTATACATGTGCTTTAGGAGAAAATGATATTCTGACTTATGGAACATACAGTACCAAACACATTAAGAAAAATTATATGCATATGCATAATTAATGCACTCTGCATACTGATGCTGAGTTTAAATAGGTACATCCCACTAAGAAGAAACAGCACAGTAATTAGAATGATGGGGGAAAAAACTTACTCAATTCAGTCTTGGCATCTTGTATAGCACTGCTTGCTCTGTGCTTGTACCTAGACAATAACAAACAGTTTTATAGTTGTAGCTGTATCAATAAAAATCTTTGTAACCCTTTAGTAAATCAGTAAAATGGACTAAGAGCTTTCTAAATAAATACCCTAATAAAAGTCACATGGTCACATAACTTCATTCAGTCCTCCTGTGTGCTGTTTTTGATCATGTACTTTTTTTTTACTTTGACTTTGAGCAGTCTTTGATGGCAGCTTTTTCAACCTCTCATGAGTCAAAGTCATAAAAATGTAAATATGTCAGACATAATGTGGAAGGAGGCTTGGAGACTTCGACGACTGTCACCCTCAAAGAGAAGGTCCCAGCAGCTCCAAATCGGCCTGATTGCAGACTACTTGCATGAAGTGCTATGATTAGGCTTGTCAAAATTGCACTGATCTGGAGAAAAATGCTTGGTGTCATTTTTGGTGAAGGACAAGAATGATTTCAAACTGTTTTGTGATGGTCACCTCTCATATGCCCCAAAACATTTGAGGTGGATTACTTTTAAAATGTTTTGGTCAAGAGCACACATGTTACATAAAAGGGTATGTTACCGTTGACAACAAAAGTGAAAAAATGACGCAATCAGATTTGCTCACGTGTAAAGAGACCAAAGATGTCACCAATGTGTCATATGTCTTCTCTTTTTCTCTTTCTAGCCAACATTTTTATGCATCTAAATGCTGTAATGCAGACAAATATCCTTGTAGAAAATTATATAATTTCAAAATATATACAATAAAAATAATTTATATATAAACAATTGATTAAAGCATCTATAAAAATCATATATCTAGGCCAGAAAAGACGTGTAGTGTGTATACTGCCATAGAGGTCTAAATTTTGTGCCCCTTTTCAGTCATATTCAGAGTGAATTTTGTTTTTCAAGTGCGTTGGAAAGCGTGTAATTGCCGTAAGGATATTTTTACATCATGCGCGTTGAGAGCAGCGACTGCCCTTCCTCTTCAGAGAGCATCTCCTCTTCAGTGTGACTTTTTCTCAGCACCAGAAAACTGAGTGTCCCCAGCAGTGAGGCAACCAGCAGCGACAGGAAAACATTTTTTCTGCTGCTTTCTGAGAGACGACAATTCAAACAACATTGTTAATCACACAGCATTAATTACCACTTTAAGCCTGGAGCACTATTAGAAGAGCAAAGACCATGTTTTTGTGATATGTTATGTTTAGCTGTACCTGATATTTCTGTTCTTCCATTCCATTCAAAATAAATGTAAAGGTTGCCAAATATCATGCTGTAGATAAAACAATTTAAATCAAATGAGTTAATGAAAGACAAAACAGAAATAAAAAAACCCAAACATACAACAGGAATTTGTAAAATGATATTATCTGTGACCTACTTTGAACATGCTGTTATGGCGACAATCTGTGACCATTCGTGCTTCACTGTTTCAATGTTTTAATCAAAGCAATGTTGTTTGACATTTCACACTTTGGTAAAAGCTCTAGCGTTTAATTAAAATCCCCACGGTGCAAGTTGTGGTGAGGAGGAAATTCAAAGTGTACCAAGCCACTTTGGAGTTTAAAATTCTGACCTTTAATTATTGCACCTCCCCATTAGAGCTAACAACTGTATGCTTTGCCGTTTCACTGGAGCGCACCATAGGGACATGAAATATATAGAGGAGCCTGGTGAATCCTTTCTCAACAATAGTTTGTTTCTGCAGTTTGTTCAGCAATTATGTTATCTACCTCTGTGCTAATTAAAGATCTCCTTAACAAGAAAGCAGTCTCTCCCCTGGAATCAATACGAAATAACAGAGCTTATTCATAAAGATAAGTGAATTGAGCCTGTGTCTGAGAGAGCAGCTTGTGAAGAGCAGCCTCATAAGTTTACCGTGGCAGGGATCACCACTGCGGAGTCAGATTAGCAATGCCCTATTGTGTGACTTGGCACAGGTGACAGAGAATGTAATTATTAAACTAATTCAATTTGCATATTTTAACAAATACAAACGGTTGCCGGAGCCGAGAGCGGGCCAAACACACGAGATGAAAAGGGACTATGGCCAAAACTCTTACCAGTACAATCTCCATGTTGTTCCAGGCAAGGTTTTGTATCTGTTACACTAATGGCATGAAAATATGTTACAGATATTTGCATTTGTACCTTGATTCAAAGAAACTACCAATTATTAAATTAAAGTGTGCAACGTAAGAGGACAAAAACATCAAAACAGTGTCCTTCTGAAGCTCAGCAGTCACTGGATCAAGCACTGTGGCTTTGTACAGTAGAGTTGAGGGCTGCATTGGTTAGTAATATTTGTCAGTCTAGTTGTATACACTAGACACTTTTTATCATCAATAATCTACAGTCTATGGTCAATACCTGCACTGTAGCAGAGCCCAGAACATCCCCGTGTTCCTGTTGATCGTGGACGCCTCTGAGTTTTCCACCAGGAAGTGTCCTTGAGCTGTCCACAGCGCTGTAGGAAGATGAGGCAGAGGGTCACTTATGGGGTAAAAAATAGCTCATCCATTAATTGCCTGCATGAAGTGAAAAATTATCTCTCTGTGTTGGTAAATAATGCATCTAACCACAGCTGCCCCAGGACATGATCAAAATTCATCACATTCAATGATTTCAGGCCACTTTTCCAGTGAATGCTCAGCAGTTGGTCTTTTGTCAGTATTTTCTAGAATCTATGAGAGCAAGGTACTGCTGACTATTTGCAGTCACAGCCTCTAACCTATTTAAGGTCTAATTTAGGATATAGTGTTTATACGAATCATCTCACTGCAGTAAGATAATCCCTGTATGCCTATTTGATGTTTAGACCCTGTTTGATATTTAAAATAGAAATGATATGGTATAAAGTAGGTAATAGGTATTTATTTAGCTGGTCACAATTTTGTATGTTACAAAAAAAGAGCAAGTTTTTTTTTATAAATAGAGACTGTTGCAATGAAAACATAAATGCAATTAAAGCGGCTGCTTTCACAAACAATAAACTAATGAAAATCAAACCAAATGTTATGCAGTTTTGACGTATAAAAAGAGAAGCATTGCAAATGAGCTTAAATGTCATGAAAAAATTTGCACAAGCAAATGCTCAACAAATATACTAAAGGGACAAAGTTGAAAATGAGAGCTTCAAGAAAGATATAGCTACTTATTCCTTTATGTATTTTGGGTTAACAATAGTTTGATTTGGTAAATCCTATACTGTACATAACTAAAAACCAAAGTAGACCAAACTTACTGGCTGCTGCAATGCCAATCAGCACCGAGGTCAAGTAAAAGGACCATGTGAAGGGGATGATGAACACAGCAATGTAACCACTGCACACAAAGGAAAACAAAAGGGAACAAAAGATCAACACATTTCCATATTAAAGGTTTATCTATAAATGAAACTGGTTATTGGAATTACCTATAAAGAAGGCCACTCAAAAACATACTATGTTTTGCTCCAATTACAGCAACAACTGTTGGTGCAAGTAGATTTGAGAAGGAGAATATCCCGTAAATAATGCCAAGGCTGTAAAAAAACAAAGATACATATTTTAAAAAGGAATTCAGCAAACGTAAAAGTAGAGTAGAATGAACTAATGCCAACTTGCCTGTAGTATCCACTTCCAGTAAAAGTGTCATTTCCCAGACTTTTTACCACCGTTTGCTGTAAAAAAAAGTTTGGTAGTAGTTAGAACAGGCCCAGAGTCATTCATCGGTTTGCGGATGTCTCCATTAATGAAAATGCGAGACACGAGATGCATTCAAAGGATCTGGCCAGTGACCAAAGGACAGTAGCATACACAGTGCCATGCAACTTGGAAAGAAAAGTCAATGGAGACCAATCAGAGTTTGTTCTTACTTACTTCCACGTTCCCACAGGTGGTAAAAGCTGTAAAGATAAACAAAAAGCCCACTCCTAAAATCGCAACATTAAATGTCCTTCTGTCCGCCATGGTCTTGACGTCCTATAAACTCATATTCATTCAATACACTGTCGACTCACTGGAAGCCGTTTAAGCGCCCTTCAGACAGTCTTCTCCAGTAAAGAAGCACAAACACGCATTTCACTAGTCTTTCTAGAAAAGTTGAGACAACTACTATTTAGTAACGGTATAATGCGCAAATAGCAGGGATAAAGGGCAGAGCAGAGCTGCTGCAGCGGGATACAGACGCCAACAGAGCGGCTCTGTTATAGGGGTATCTTCCCTTGTCATGCCAAGTACGCATGACGACTTGTGACTTTAATTAAAAGCAAATTTTCCTCTTCCTTTAAATCTCTTTCTCTACTTGTCATGCCTGCCGTCACTCGCCTTCTTCACTCTCTTCTTTTGCAGCAGTTTGGGTCACACTGACTTGGATTTGCTGCCTTCCAGAGGTGACCAAGAGAAATTCCCCGACGCATCAAAAACGATCCAAACAGTCCCAATGCCTCTATTGATGTGATCATTGAGACGTGATTGATACAGGCCGTTTTATTGCGTGAATGAAATGCCGAATTGAAGGCATCTGACATGACCTATTAAAAAATCAATGAAAATGTAAATAAGTTTTAATAGTGAGTCAAAAAACCCAGTCAATACAAGATTTAAACAGACTGTTTTATTTACTTTAAATAACTGGTTTGTGACATCAAAATCTTGACTTATCGCAGACGCAGAAGTTTTACTGAATAAAGTGCCATCTCTCGGTAGTCTGCAGATCTCAGCCACAACAACAAAGACACTTTAGAGACAAGAGCATTATATATTTCACTTCCGTGTTTGCTCATTCCGGAAATTGTCACGGTGTAGCTCATCCTTAACTGATAGCGTAGGTATTTTTGTTTTAACTACTTCTAACAATGTAAAATTAGAAAGTACCTAACATGCAAACATAAAAATGCAACACAGTTATAAAAAATAATACATTACCTCATTTCTTGATTTCACATTTCACACTCAAGTTCGGTTTAAAGCCGGTTTAAGTTTGTTTCAGTTGTTAAAAACTTGTATCCTTACATCTTACATCATCACACAAATTCTTTTGTTGTCGCTGCTTAAAACTACTCCTAGAAGACAATTTAGGTAAGTTACAAATTAATTTTGCTTTAACGGTTACATCTCATCCTGTGTGTCATCTCTTTGGTAGAACCTACAACAGATTTGTACACAATCATCATGGCGACCCAGGATGGTGGGTACTCAGAAAATACTGCTGCATTTTCCTCTCATGATTACATTTAACAGCGCAACTTTCACTAATTTGACTCGTCATTATAACTAATTTTTAAATAATTGATTCGATTCACTCGGTGCTCTTTTATTTTACGTATCAAATGTAATGGTTTTATCTGTAAATGTTCCCCAATGCTGAAGCTAACCCACGAATGCTAACAGAGGAATCTAGAATATCGACAAATATTAACAATATTCTTACGATGGATGCATTGTTTGCGTTCGCGTTTTCATATTAGCTTATGACCTGCTAAACCGTATTTAGCAACCAGAGGCAGTAATAAAGCTCTCTAACAGCACGCTACCAGTTAAGTTAACCAACAAGGCCATTACCCTTAAACAAAAAAGTACTCTGACTTTAAAAATAAACCTTCAGTTTGGTTTAAAACGTTGGATACTTAATTTGTAATACGTTGTAACATTTTAACTCAAAAATGAACACGTTTACAAAGCTGTCTAAATCAAAAAGTGGCTATGGAAAGAGCTAGAAAGAAAGAGAGACTGGGCATAGATACAAAATGTAATTTAATACACTCATTTTATTCTGTGACCTAACTATTAAGTTACTGTATATGAAGGTTCATGTAGAGCCAAGCTTCGTCATCTTTAGTTAAATGTTCATTACAATGGTTGATAGTAACTTGTTTTCTTTTTTAAAACTAGAAATCAGTCAGTATCCATATTTGAACTATTTGGGTAAAATAAAAGTAAGCTTTTTCTGGGCTTTTACATTAATTTTGACAAGGCCTCAGTCATGACACTCATAGTGTGTTAAACTGGTTTCCATTTCTACAAATAATGTGTCAAAGACTCTTAATTAAAACTAGACACTCTAGACACCCACAGCCCATTTCAGTGTCAGTTTCCTTTACAGTGCTATTTTGTAGCTTCTGATTATTTTAACACATTTTCAGATTATCCTAATTAATTTCTAATTAATTCCCCTGACTGTTTCAAAGACGTCTCAAGTTTTTAAATGATGCAATTAAAACATTTAGAGGCAACCAGCATTAAAGCTACAGGGACCATCCTTTTGGTCCAGATTCAGTGTTTGGGGAACACACATTCAATCATTCAATTTTCCGGAGTCCAGCATCTGCATTTCTTTTGTTTTTCAGGAAGTGAAGAAGTCATAATGGAATCGGAGGCAAGACCAAAAGAAGTTGAACCATTTGGTGAAAATGCAGAGAAATGTGGCACAGAAAATGCGTCGCAATCAGATGCGGGAAACGACACAACTCAGGACTCTAGTATTAGCAACGGAGACGACACTGACGATAAGCAGGAGATGGTTGACTTGAAGATTATCTGGAACAAGAATAAATATGATCTGAAAATTCCTATTGACAGCACAGGAGCCCAACTAAAAGAGAGAATCCATTCACTTACTGGTAAGAGTTCCCTCAGATCTTTCTCAAAGTGGCTGCTGAGGAGATTGTGTTTCAAAATAATTATTGGTCTCCTTGATGTCTCCAGGTCTTCCACCTGCAATGCAAAAAGTGATGTATAAAGGATTGCTTAACGAGGACAAGACGCTTCGTGAAATAAAGGTTACAAATGGTGCAAAAATAATGGTAGTAGGATCCACAATAAATGATGTATTAGCTGTAAATACACCCAAAGAAGTCATTCAGCAGGAAGTCAAAGCTGAAGAAAACAAGAAAGAGCCTTTATGCAGGCAAAAGGTAAGTTCAAAACCTTTTTTTTTTGAGCCCATTACAATATTTATTTGTAAAATTATACTGTCATTTCAGCAACACAGGAAAGTTTTGGATAAAGGTAAACCAGAAGACATAATGCCAGCTATTAAAGGATCCAAGGTAAGATGTTTTGATGTCTTTAATTCAATTTCAGATCAGTTTAAATAGACTATTAATTAATTACTCAAGGTGTACGCATGGCATTTTTTTTGGTTTTATAATTCAAATAATATCACATATGTAATTACTTTTAAATGTGTAATGAAAATGTATTTTAATTCAAAAGCATGAGTAGAACTGCTTTGTTTTTTACATGTGTTCTTGAACTTTTTTGCTGTAATTGTTGCTGATTATGATATAAAAGTGACTGGCCAATCTCTGGTCTTGGTTTTCTGATAATAATCGTAGGACAAAGCAATTAACTGCCTTGTCCCACTAACAGGAACGATTACCAACAGTGCCTTTGTCCGGGATGTATAACAAATCCGGAGGAAAAGTTAGACTCACATTCAAATTGGAGCAAGATCAGTTGTGGATTGGAACGAAGGGTGAGATCACAGTTGGTCTCATTAAGCTAAATTCAAAGCATCCTTAAGGTACCAAATGTTAAAAAAAATTCTTTACTTTGTGTATGTTTACCTCTGCAGAGAGAACAGAGAAAGTCCCAATGGGCTCCATTAAAAACGTAGTGTCTGAACCCATCGAAGGCCATGAGGACTATCACATGATGGTAACTATTTATACCACTGCTTTTCACAGTCTTCACTAATCAATTAAATGCAGTTAAAAGTCTTTCAGTTTACAAAAACAAAATCAAAGTTTATCTTACTGCATGGGTTCATTGTGCTTGGTCTGTGCCTCTGGGGGAGCATTTCATTGCAGTTGAGAGTAGTTTGTGAGTATCAGAGTATTGGCGACCCTATTCTGTGCTGTTTGGTGTTCTTCAGTAGAGCGGGAAATGTCAGTGACTTCTTTATATTAACCTTTAAAGGCGGTTGTGTTCTGCACAGTGAAATTGAAGGCTTTGGCAAGTGTTTGTGATTCGTACAGCAAGCTTGGTGGAAAATAGGAAATCTTCAGTACGATAATTTTTTATGATCTTAACCACACTTTATGTACTCCAGTTTTTATATACAGAACATTGTATTCAGTAGCTCAGTAGCAAGAAATACATTTTATTATCATTTCCCATTTGCAAGCCTCTCATTGGCACCCTGTTTCTGATAGAGAGCAGTGGAATCCATATAAAGTGTTTATATGTTTACTGCCAGGTTTTGCAAATGAAAAGGATGCTGGCAGCTGGTTCAGAGGCCTTGTATTTTTATTTATTTATTTTTTTGTCTATTGAATGATTTGTGAAACACTTGGTGTTTGCTTTTTACTATTACCAGTTCTCCACTTTCACAGGCTTTTCAGCTGGGTCCAACAGAAGCTTCTCAATACTGGGTCTACTGGGTGCCTGCACAATTTGTTGATGCAATCAAAGACACAGTCCTTGGAAAATGGCAGTATTTCTAATGTGCCTCTATTTTGACAATTATGAACTGGGATTGACAAAATGAGCCAATGAAAAATAAGACTGGATTCAACAGTGAGGCTTAAAGAACTTCTTGGAATATATTAAGGAAGCGGACAGATGCCTGTGGAGTAATCATATTCTTTTTAGGTTCAAAGTGCACTATGTGGCAGCATAACATTTCTCAGCCCCAATGTTTATTCAAGATTTTCATCAAATTCAAGGGAAAACAATGAAACAATTGTACAGAAATTGCTAACAGTTTTCTTCATTTATTCTTAAAGAAATAAAACTTATTTAATGAAATAAACACTGCGTGTCGTAGTTGTTTTTGTCTTTTGTGCTTTTACATGTAAAATTATTTATTGGTGTCTTTGTCTGGCATATGTTTGTGTAGACATTCTCAGGCCACTTCATAGAAGAAGTAGGGATCTTGGTCCTAGCTCAGTGATTGCATATTTGTCAAGAATTTATCCCACATTTATACCACAAAATTGCCACATTTT
Source organism: Rhyacichthys aspro (assembly GCA_036850595.1). Taxonomy (NCBI): domain Eukaryota; kingdom Metazoa; phylum Chordata; class Actinopteri; order Gobiiformes; family Rhyacichthyidae; genus Rhyacichthys; species Rhyacichthys aspro. Next base: position 11,030 of record JAWCTZ010000908.1, on the reverse strand, counting down.
AAAGACTGTGGCTGGTGATTTGCATTTGAAAAACATGGCAAATTTTACAGTTTGGGTCTATCCTGATCCTAAGTTTTAATAAATATATTAAGATTAGGGTTTTAAGATTGGGTTATACAAGTTAATTTGATTCTTCGTTATGAATTCATTTAATATTTGATTTTATTGACTTTCCTATGCAATATTATTATTAAAATAGATCAAATCTGAATGCGCTGCGACATTGTTCATTGTGGGTCCATCGTTATTGTCAGGCTTGTTTTATTCTGAAAAAAACAAGAAGCGGAAGTCAAGTTGTTGGAGGCGGATGTATGGTTTCGTAACTTCCTACCGTGTACTTCTTTGAATTATTGGCGCTTTCACGAGTCACAAACATTGACAGTGACAACCCCAGTTGTCACAGAGCATGACTTAAACTAATTCAAAACCCGTGGCTTGGCATTATCTGTCGTGTAGCCAGAGATGGCAGAGAAAACAATCGTGGAGAAGAAACGTCCTCCGCCTGTGAAAGTGCTGTCGGGTCAGCTCAGGGCGGCCGGCAGCAGGGGCCACACTGACAGCCGTGATGGGGTCCACATCAGAGTGGGCCCGGGTCGCTCTCTGCTGGTCTCACTGGTCTGGATGCAGGGCACTGTCCTAGAAGTCCAACTGGATCGAAACACTGTTCTCCTCATGGACGAGACTGGGACGTTTGCTGTTCAGGGCGTTAACAACATCCCCAAAGGAAAACCGTGTTTGTTTCAAGGTGCATATCCACAATGTTAAATGTGCAGTATCTTCCACTCACAATACAACTTATAGCAGATGCTCATAGCCTGTAAGAACTATTGACCTTTTATTACCATATTAACAATGTATTAGACTGCTTAAAATTGTTGATGTCCCGTCCATAATTTATGTGTTGCACCCTCTCCTACTAAGCCATTGGCTGTGATACGAATAATTTAGGCATTAACTCTAGATTTTGTGTGAGAAATTAGCAACTTAGTCACTGCATTCACCTATATGTAGACATCATTGATATGACCACTTCGTTGCTTGAAACTCTACACACTTAACCTTGAGAGGCTGACTGTACTTTCTTGAATCCATTGCCACTAAACAATTGGCCACCTGCTGGTGTTTTTACAGGCAAATATGTCATGGTGATGGGTGTCATCCAGGCCGTCTCCCCGGAGCCAGTCATCCGTGCAGTGAAAGTGGCAGACCTCTCTGAGCAGACTGCCCTTCACAGGCGGATGTGGAAGCTGGAGGTGGAGGACTTGCAGCAGGTGCTGGCTTGAATGCAGAGCTACTCACTGATGCCTAGGTTCTCTCCTGTCACAACTGGGGACGTGGTGCCAGTGTGATTGATGTCAACCCTTACTTCATTGGACCAAATGGCATAGTGAGATGTTAAGTCTTAAAAGTGCTTGGATAGCGCAGTCATTACACTTTGAAAAATGATGAGACTTCGACAGACTGGAAACATGAGCTGACACTGCACATCAGTCAAAATTATAAAGTTATACAGGGTTGTTCAGATTAAACACTAGTTGGGTTTTATGGAGAGCCTGTCACTTTTTCTACTTCCAAAATTTCATGAAAGGTTAAAGGTTTATGTATTAAATAAAATTAAGTGCTTTCAATACATAAGCTTCTTTAATTACCAAAATTTGTATTAGATTTGGGGAAAAAAAACAGTAACCAGCACAAATTAAAAAAGATCTTTGAAAAGAATGTTTTATTTGGTGTTGTGCCCCTTACACTGGTCACTTAAGATGAAATGGAAAGTGAAAATGGCGTATACTGAAGAATTAAAATCAGAGTGTCAGATAAACTGTCAATTTTAATTATTCCATAGACAAAGCCCTTTTATGGCTAAGGTCATAAACATAAACTGCTTAGGAAATAAAATTAAGTTAAGTATTCGAACACAGCTCTGATGTTTACGCGTGCTTTTTCACCACCATTTTCAGATTATCTACTGAATGGTGCATGAAACTTCAGGTGTCTACTTGTAGTTAATGGTAACACACTTGTGGTTCAGATCAGAGGAAACCAACCACCAAAGAGCTGGTTCATGACACCACCCTTTAAAATTATGCTGAGATCAGGCTTTTCCCCATGTACCTCAGAGGCCCTCAAGAAACACCTGATTTATAACTGTTTAGCCAAAAGTTACTATATTCTTTAGACGTGAGCATGAATATTGTGAAATTATTATTTAATGTCTTTTAGGAGAAAACTGTATTTTCCAAAGTCATTGTCATTTGGTGCTATAAGATGGTCTTTTCTGGCTTTGGCAAGTTTCATCAAAAGGAATTCCCTGCGCTCCTTCCACTCTCTTAGTTCCTGTTCCCCATGTGCCAGTTTACACAAGTCATCCTCTGTGCACGTGCCTTTGAGGAACCTGTGAATGCACACCATTAGATGGGTAAACAAAAAAAATATTTTTGTTCATTAATGCAACAACTTCTAATTTTACCTTTCACAAACTTTAAAAGTGCCTGTGGGAAATCGATACTGCCAGCAGTTCTGATCATCCTCGGAGTTAAAGACCCGGTCTTTGTGTTTTTCTGAAGTGATATGCTGCTGCCACTGCTTCTCACTGTTGCAGTTTTTACCACAAAGCCAACAGTGATTACCAGCCTGTCAAAACATATAACCACATCATAAGTCTTTTTCTAACTTGTATTATTGGTGAAAAAGAAAAGGGTCTTGAATTATTGCCAATAAAATCATGTGCAATGTTGTGAACTCACCACTTCTTCAGCATAGTCTGTTGGCATATGGATCTGCTTGCCATTCTCCCGAACAGAGTTGTTGGAGGTCTCTTCACCCCAGCCTGGCTTCTGAGACAGTATCCACTGCTCATAAAGATGTTCTATATCTGGAACTAAATGAATCACATTGGTGTTATAGAAGGAAGAATTATATTCTGTTGACTTCAAGAAAAAAACTGCCCTTGTCCAACAACTCACTGTTGTTTTCCTTCATGTAGGTCCATAGATCTCTCTCTTCCACACTGTGAGCAAATGTGCAATTCCCAATGTACTGGCACTTCTTGCCAGCCGTTACATGCATGCAAATCTGTGTAGGAAAAAAATTGGTTTAAATTCTTGCAAAGAAATGCATCATATACAAATTTAGCAAGGTTAAAATAATTGTATAGATAAAATACTAGAGACATACCTCAAATTGAGCTGGAATTGGCTTTTTGGTTGGAAGTGGACGTACAGTTGTCCACTTTTTCCTTTCATTGGAGCTTACAAGTACCACTCGTCTGTCTTTGGCCCACCTAAAAAAGTAGTAGTTATGTATAGAATTACTCATTTGACTAACTTTATTTAAGCAGGTCATTATATGACAGTGAGATACTCACGTGTGCCTGGCTTTTGCAGAACAATACTTTTTGTTTTTGTCTGCCTCACTTAACTGACCATTTCTCCAACACTGGCTGCAAACAAACATCATCTTCAGATTTGGAGGCCCAAATCTGGCCTGTGTGTTGGGTAGCTGCAAAACGACAAAAAACCCCCAACTCCAATTCTTGATTCTTTAACACTAGAGGTGAATTACAGTGGACATTACTCGTACCTGGGCTCCCTGCAACGAAGCTGTTGCATTCCAAAACTTCTTTGCTTCTTGGACAATACTTTCATGAGTAATACCTGCTTAGGCCATAAAAAGAGGAATCCCTTAATTATCACTATCACATTTTGTGGATATATTTGATCTTTTTACTTTATTTTGAAATCCTGACATCTTACCCAGGTCACGTTGCATCATCCAGACCTTTAGCTCGATGAGACTGTGAGCATAAAAACAGTCATCTTCTCTCCCACAGCCGTACCGGACCTCATGTCGACACAGATCTAACTGGCAATGGAGCGTCAAAGGTCTGATTTTGGAATAACGAACTGTGTTCTCCTTCAAAATATGGACCAGGCACCTAGAAGACGAGCACATCAATGCATTTTCTTTTTTTAAAATCATCAGTTCTACGTATACCTGTCAGGACTTACTTGTGAGTCTCAAAGTCATGCTTTGTCACTGGATGAGAGCAAAGTGAGGGATTATCTTTATTGGTTTTGCTGATTATTCTTGGTTTGTGGTCAAAACATACCTGCCAATTAAAAAGCTAAATTTAATTTCAGCAACAGGTTACACTGTAAAAAAAATAATGCCACACTACTTTGCGGCAGTAAAAGTGTATCGATTGGTTTAAAAATACTAACTCCGCAGAGGAACATAAAAATCCCGTGATGCTCCTGTAAGATTTTTGGGACAGTCAACCTGACATTGGAGTGGGGCCCAAAAGGATCAAAGAGCAGCTCTCTGGAGATGAACCCTTTTCGCTCCAGAGTCCAAACATCAATTTCTTCCTGACAGTATGCAAATGTGCAGTGGCCTGGGTACAAGCAGTCCTGTCCAACTGCCACCTCTGAAACAACAGAGATGACATTTAAACATTGGCTCTTTTTCTGAGAACAGCAAAGCATGAAATGTGTCTGGCTGATATGACAGAAAAACATCATTTGCAGCAAAAAAGTACAAAGTAAGAGCTGTAATAAATAAAGTACCTTTGCAAATGTAATAAGGCCCAACATATTGGGTTTTTGTTGGTCTTGGTCGGATTAGCTTCCACGTTTTATCTGGTAAATGTTTGAGTCTGCCGAGTAAAGCATCCTTTTTGCATTTATGGTCTTCTGTGTGAAGTGTATAATCCAAAACCCCGGGCAAACGTAAAGACGGAAAGTCAGAACTGCTATTTTACTTCCTTTATTAGGACAGAATATCAGACAAAATGGCAAGTGTTCATCTGTACTGTCTCCTCACCAGTTTTAACATAGCAGATCGAACACGCTTGTCTAAATTCATGTGTTTCTGCTAAAGGGTTCTTAGCCAAATCTACTGCGGCAGGGATGCCCTCTTCACCTCTGGCATCCCCAAAGGCATTCCCATGGGAGTGTCATGATTATTTAGCTGTAATGATAAACGATAAGCGAGTTATGTCACTGATAAACAGTATATTATTCTTACATTGACAGTTTAAACAGTCATTACCCGTGGAATGAATGGACTGGGAGGAAACTCTGAAAATTTGAGAGAGAAAGAAAAACAATGAAGTTAAGTTTATGAAAACGCCTATTGTTTATTGATTATAATTCTCTGACCTGATTTATAGTCTGAGATGGAGAGACTATCCAAGGAGTCCAGTGGTTGGGATAAGGTATCAAAGGCATTCAAACCAAAATATGAACTTGTCAGATTTATGATATAAGGGGGCAGGTTTACAGTGCATTGCTGAGCAGCACTCTGGATAAATGGGCTGATGTTAGACGGCATTAGGAATGGACTAGACATTGAACTACTTGAAGAAATACTGGTCGGCAATGGCAGAGGCCCCTTCACTGTGGGTATAGTCTGAGGGAAGAGAAGAGAGTCAGTAAGATAATAAGCATATCCACCACTGTGATAATGTCTAGCCACTAACCACGTCTGATTCAGGGCCAGCTTGGTCGAGTAGATCATCAAGGTCATCCCCAATTATATCTGTGTCAAAGTCTTGGTTTGTTTCAAGTAATGAGCAAGGCTTACTAGTCCTGCACCCGTTTACAAATGTGGACACAGGGAGAGGTGATGATGAGGGTACAGACACTGGCCGGTGAATAGACTCAAAGCCTGGAGGCTCAGACGGGGTCCCAGATGAGAGACTGGTGCTAAGAGGCCTTTCATCTACCACTGCATCAATTAGAGGTGAATGCGCCGGGACAGGGACTTGGGTGGGAGTTGGGACTGAAGCCAAAACACTGCTATCTTGATTTGATTGAGGCACTTCTATAAAAACATAAGAAAAATAACCAGATAAACATAAGGGAAAAAAACAGACACGTTAATTCTGCCTTTATTAACTGAGAACCTAATTAAAAGAAGAATGAACCTTACCCATTTCTATGTCTTCAACTGAAGATGAGCCATTAGAAAACTGGATTTAAAAGAGATTCATCAGTTCAGAAGAAAAATGCCCATTTTAATGTTATTGCTTCAAAATTAGTTCCAAAGTTACCTTTTCAGAAGATGCATCTTGACAAGATGATCCACGTAAAACATTCAAGGCAGGCTGTATAAAATGGAAAGAAGAAAGTAAGAAAATATATGAATACATGATTACACACTTATTACCTACTGTTGTTAATGTTTTAGTTTTGCTTGCACAATTCTTTAAAAGTTACATCACATTAACACCTTGTTGAACTGGTTTCCGAAACAAAGGGTTGGGTAGTGATGTTAACCTTTTTTAAATGTGTAATATGTAGTTATTAAAACAGGCTCACCTTTGTCCTAACATAAGCTTTACGGATTTTCAAGCCCAAACTTTTGGCAAGGTCCTGAGTGAGCTGTATGACACTGGGATCCTGGAGAAATAAAAAGCACTGACTACAGTTGTGCAGATAAGACTGAACATCAAAAGAGTACACTGCAACAAAATACTTTTTCTTAAAAACTACAACAGAAGTCAAAGTTCTTCCCAGAATTAAAAAAAGATCTCATGCAGAACTAGAAGTGTCAGTGTAGATAGTGTCCCATAAAGACTTGCATTTGTAGCCACAGATTATGTAAGACAAAAACCCAGAATAAAACAGTGAGTATACAGCGCCTGCAGGCAGCCTCTATGATGCTTAAATTTGCTCCAGTGTGTCATATTTATAAAAACAAGAGGTGAGTAGATTTTCTGCTCTCATGAATCAATTATGAAAAGCTCACAGATCTCCTCCATCTTACCTGAGGCACCACTAGAGAACATTTGGCAACAGCCTCATAGGCCTCTTGATGTCTTCCCAGTTCCTTTAAGGATTTCGCTTTTCTGTACAGTGCTTTGTAGTTGCCATCATTTAGTTGCAGAGCTTTTTCACAGTCTTCAAGTGCAGCGTCATACAGTCCCTGGATAAGAAGGAAAAAAAAGGCCCCAGAGTTAAGAAAGCTACACAAAACAAAGAAGCCTCTTTGATCATAAATTGACTTTACATGTTTAGAACTCAGGTGCACTGTTGTGGTCCAAATGGGGCTTTTACTGGCTTCAACAAGTTATTTAAATATTTTAATAAGTTTAAGTTTCCTCTTCATAGCACTACACATAAATATATTAAACAGACCAATGACATTAGACGTGCAGTGTTCCCAACAAATAAGGATCACTGGGCTCAGTCTGGTCTATGCAAACCAAATTCAAAGTAGATGGTTTTCCTATTAATTATGGACAAGAACAACAAAAAGGCCAGGCACACCTCATAGCATCAGTTCTATCCGTCTGCCTTTAAGACATCAAACTGAAAGTACATACTACATGTAAAATGTCCCACTTTTAGGCAAAACACACAAAACTGATTAGAAGTATACTCATGCTTCACTTTGTAAACTTTAAATCTACTTACCGTAATATTAAGGTAAGCAGCAGCTCGATTTGCATACAGTTTTTCGAGTAGCCCTGTGGAAATACATATATCTTCTGAATCGGCGTAATCTGCTACACTTAATGCTTCTGTATACATCTCTACGGATTTTGTCCATTCTCCTTCTTTGAACACGTCATTTCCTTCTCCAAATAGGTTCCACACAAGATCCTTAATAAAGACCTGCCAATTAAAAAGATACATGAATGAACGAACAGGGCACACTTTGGTCTCAATATTTCTAACAACCTTTCAGGCTTTGCACCTACAAAAGAGCTCTGCAACTACACTGCTGCAAACTCACACAGGACTGTTTTACAAGTTACATAGTGGGGTATTAGGCGGACAATCTGTGAAAGATGTGTTATTCTTCCTCCTCTTTCATGTTGTGGTGGGGACGCATCAAAATAACTTTGATGACAACATATTTGTATAATTTTAAGGTGTTACATTTTCTTGTAAAATGTTACCACACAAATGACAAGTCAAAAGCTGGAGGATGGAAAGCCCCACATTCAAATGCACACTGTATTACCTCATACTGGTCTTGGCTTCCAGGAAATGGCAAAGTTGATCTGGAAGAAAATAAGGTGCAAAGAATAAATTACTAAGGTATTGTTTTAGACAAAAAGGCACCACATTATTTATACACTTGTATTTCAATACAAGTTCACACAATCACACTATTTTTACTTCAGTTGATGGAGGAAAAACTGGTTTATAAAAATGCATGTGAACTTGAGTCATAGTCATAGAATGGCAGGAGAGTTACAGTGGGTTGAAGCTGCTGTGTGTTTACGTGTGCTTTAGCTGACAAATGCAAACATGTCAACAAATGCACAACTCTGCAAACAACCTTGGCAAATGCTGTGTCACATAAATATTAAGAATAGAATTCATTGTCAAGGATGCATGAATGTTAATACAGTGCCATGCAGTTTTGTATATGCTGTGGCCATTCTTCAATTCCCCACTGTTTTGACAAGATTTAGCTGTTGTCCAGTAAATTCTTTTAAGTGACGTGAGTTTAGGTTTAATGAGTAAACACAGTGAAATACTGCTGGGGCACAACTTTATGAACATGTTTCAAACATGAATAATGGATCAATCATGTACTGCAATTTGGTATGTATTACGTTAAAGCCTTTGTGTTAATGCTTTCTGGGAATGCAAAGTAAAAGCATAGCACTAAATCATCTGCGGTATCCTGGATATGGGCTGATAAACAAGAATAAATGATGTAAGGCAGAACACATCTTTGTTGCTTCATGCTTTTGATATGGACAATATAAAAAGGGCCTTCCCACATGGCATTCCGCATTTTTAGTAGATAGTGATACTTACTCAATGAATTGCAGGCCTTTCTGAATCTCCCTGCCGGCTTTTCTCTGTCCTTACACGCTCTGGACATGTTTGCGTGTTTCAACAATCAACTCCGTGTCAATACCTGTATCACCATATCAATCAAAATAAACAAATTACAACAAAATAATTATTATCAAGAGTCTATCTTCCATATATTTATTTATTTGAAATATATTTAAACACAGGCATGCACAATATTTATAATGGTCATTTTGTTTATTGTCGTTCAATATAGTTTATATTGCTGATGTAGACTTTTACTGCATATGCATGGTAATTAAAACGGGAATTGTTTTTTGGTTGTTGTTTTTTTTGTTTTGGGGTTGAGTGCTTTTTCCCATTTTTCCACTGAAATTTTTAGTTTTTGATCTAATCTTTAAATTATAATTGACAAATGGTGTTTTTTCATTTAAAATAAAAATATATCATCGCTTTATTTTTTTTTTAGTTTTTTTTTTTTATATTTATTTTTTATTATTCAATTATTTTTTTCTTTACTGTTCTTTCTTTCTGATTGGGGGGTTAACATTTATTCCGGAAAAATTTGCTTTCCCTTTTGAAATGATAAACAAAAAAGATAATTTTTATATCTTTACTTTAGATGTTTTGGAGTTGAGAAATGGTAATTTTTTTTTGTAACTTTCGGCTGGTTTCTGACGTGACTTTTTTTTCCTACCACAAAAATGTAAGACCTGTTTTTTTTATAGTGATGGTGTTATAAGAGGGAGCGGGGTGACACTCCAATTAAAATTTTCTATCCTTTTTAGGGATGATTTTTCACCTTGGTTTACTTTTTATGTATAATAAATTATCTGCCGACTACACCCCGACGGCAAAATGTTATATTTTTTTTAGACATAATATTAGAAAATTTAAACTTGCCCTGTGTTGCAGGTAATGGAAGGATGGCGCTTGGCGCGGTTGTGTTACCCGCGGACAGCTAACAGTTAGCAAAAGCACTGTACAGAGCCCATTAAAGCGGCGGGACACGCAATATATTTATATTAAAAGAAAAACAAAGCCATGCCCTAGGTCGGGGGGAACTGGCGGGCATTTCTTTATTTAAGGCGTAGTACAATTTTAGTTGGGGGGGAGAAGGAACACATTGATAAAGGAGGGTATGTCAATGTTGAAGTAGTTCCCAACGAAAACAATAGCGGACAGGGGATGTAAATGGCCCTTGAGTGAGATTATACGCGTATCACAAACGAATTAAACATCACTCCTGCCTGAACTTACATGAATGGATCTTCTGCTTCAAACAGACCTCACGTCGGTTTAATAAAAGAAGAGGAAAGTGGGCTTTTTTTCGTTCTGGCTAAAACAACTTGCTAAATGCTCTTTCGTTGAAGGCCGCCCTTTGTCTTCTTCTCTTCCTATTTACAGGTAGGGAGCGTCTAAACGATAGGTGCCTGCTGCCCTCTACTGTCTGTGGCCAAACATATCAACGTAAAAATAGCACTTTACTGTAGATCTTTTTATATATTTTTAGAATATTGGTGCAATGAGGAGTGCAGATAGGTTTCTGTTAGATAGGGTTTCTGTATCTAAGAGTTTTGGGATTGTCTCTATAATACACCTATGCAATCCTATTTCTTCATGTTGTAACTGTTCATACATTTAATTTCTCTCTTATCTAAACACGTTTGTGCAATGTTATTGTCAGATGAGACACTACGATTTATATTTTTGTATTTTGTTATGAACATCAGGACCATCTGTGGTTTCATTGACTATAATATAAGTATATCTTGAATAATTTATTAGCTTTTTTGTTATTATTAAGTTCTGCGGCTTTTTTGACATTTATTTGTTCAATATCTTGTTAAAAGTGTTACTTCTACAACAGTATGCCATGACCAATCTTTTTTCTCTTCTAGTGAGCGCTGTTGCGCATAAAAACAATTTTGTGTGTATATGATGCTTCTGCTTGAGATTTGTTTTATTTGTTTATATTTGTTATAAAACATGAGCATATAATACTTCTCACTGTATTCATTTGAATGTATGTGGGAAAATACAGTAAATGTATGTGCCAATACTCTACATGTGGTACTGAAGATGTAGAAGAGTCGGGAGTGTTCAATGCTAAAACAAGACTGGAAATTGGTTTTCAATTTCTGCTGGTGGAGTTGGCAACACTGTCCAAATTGATGGGACCATGATCTCTTTGCTCTTAAAACTGTGTTATTTGTGCACATGTTTCCAAATTTGATGATTAAAGTGGCT
>JAWCTZ010000907.1:0-28316 GCA_036850595.1 Rhyacichthys aspro | reverse complement strand
CCTCACATGGTGGTGGTCTTACCCTTCATCAGGTCCTCGATAAACACACCTGGATCAAGGTGAGCAGGCTCTTCCTCCATGGAGGAGCCTGCTCATCAGGACTAGACCAGGACTAGATCAGGACTAGACCAGGACTAGACCAGGACCAGGACTAGACCAGGACCAGATCAGGACTAGACCAGGACTAGACCAGGACCAGGACTAGACCAGGACTAGACCAGGACCAGACCAGGACCAGGACTAGACCACGACCAGACCAGGACCAGACCAGGACTAGACCAGACCAGGACTAGACCAGGATTAGACCAGGACCAGACCAGGACTAAAACGGGACTAGACCAGTACCAGACCGGGACCAGAACTAGACCGGGACCAGACTAGGACCAGGACTGGACCGGGACCAGAACCAGGACCAGGACCAGGACTAGACCGGGACTGAGACCGGGACCAGGACCGGGACCGGGACCGAGACCCGGACCAGGACCAGACCAGAACGGGACCAGACCAGGACCAGACCAGCACTAGAACGGGACCAGACCAGGACCAGGACCAGGACCAGGACCAGACCAGGACCAGACCAGACTGGGACCAGAACAGTACTAGAACGGGACCAGACCAGGACTAGAACGGGACCAGACCAAGACCAGGGCCAGGACCAGACCAGGACCAGACCAGGACCAGACCAGACTGGGACCAGAACCAGGACCAGGACCAGGACCAGACCGGGACCAGACTGGGACCACACCGGGACCAGGACCTGGATCAAGAGGGACAGGTTCATGTTCTGGACGCACCTCCAGGGTTCCCTCTCCACTGCACCCGTCCTTTTCCGAACCAGTAGGACTTAGTGAAGGGGAAGAACCAGGCCGAGGGATCCCGTACTGACCTGCAGACACAGACCCGGTTTAGACCAGGTTTAGACCCAACTTAGACCAGGTTCAGACCGGGCTTAGACCAGACTTAGACCAGGTGTAGATCCAGTTTAGACCAGATTTGGACCCAGTTTAGATTCAGACCACTTTTAGACCATGAGTTTCTAAAAACAGACCATAATAAAGAGGAAGGTAGAAAAGAAGGAGGGAAGGAAGGATTTACCAGAGCAGAAGGTCCTGAACCAGGTCCTGACAGGTTTGAAAAAAAAAGAGGAAAAAAGAAAATGAAAGAAAGAAGAACTAAAGTCTGTGGAACAGATTTAGAAACAGAGAAGTGCTAAAGGTGTGTTACCGGGGAGAACGGCCTCCAGGTACCAGGTGAGCACTCCGTACAGGACGGTGTCCACGTACATGAGGCCGATGGCCGTCCTCAGGCTGAAGTCGTCTTCCTCCAGAGGACTGTTCAGGAGGTTATTCCACTGGATCCCAATGCCCTGCTCCTCGAACAGAGCGAAGTACTCACACCCAAACCCAAAGGCCACCGGAGACAGCAGGCTCTGGTACAGAAAGAAGAGGACTAAAGCCCAGAAACAGGAGGAAAACTGGACTAAAGACAAGAAACAGGAGGAAAAACCAGACTAAAGACCAGAAAAAGGAGGAAAACTGGACTAAAGACCAGAAACAGGAGGGAAAACTGGACTAAAGAACAGAAATAAGAGGGAAACATCTGTAAATGGTATATTTATGATATTCAGAGGTTACTCACAGCGAAGACCTTGGCCCCGAAGCCGATGTGGGCCAGACCAGGCCACACAGAGGACGTATGGCAGATACAGAGTGAAGTAAATGATTCCACTGCACGCCGCCGCGAGGTTCGCTCGAGCAAATGGCGTACTCAGAAGGAAACACTGCATTATAGCAGCATCAACGCTAACGTCTTTGGTCGTAGTCATGTTGATAACAAAAAGGAGAAGAGAGCGCTAGCTGTCCCCTCCTCTTCCGGTTAGTGCTGCCACATCAATGGTCAAAAGAGTCCGGTGAGTTTAAGGTTCATCGACTCAAGAAGTTTGTTTGGAGCGATACAAGATGGATTTACAAGAGTTTGGAAACACCCAAATCTCACAAGAATCCAGCTGCAGCGCAAGGTTACTGGTCCGGGTCAGTCCGGTCCTGGTCTGGGTCGACGCGCACCAGCACAACAGTGTTCCCACACACATGGGACCACTGCCGTGCTGCCCACGCGCACCAGAACATGGTAACCCCTGAGCTGAAGGAGGAATTATTTCAGAGCCAGAAATACAGCCTTCATCTCGAGGCAATTGATGTGCCACGCGAGATGATGGCCCCCCCATAAACCCTGAGCTGGTCGGCTGTCTAGGACCGCACCCCAGCCCGTAAGAGATGCGTCCGTCGTTAGCATTTTGCGACGACAACATGGACCTAGAGTGGGACCCAGAGTGAGAAACTGGGGTCTGAACCACATAGACAGGGTACGAAGCCTGCGGCGCGTAACCCTTATTTGCTCCAGGGATGAAATCCCCTGGCCTGAAGCCATAGCTGAAACGGTCTCATGTGCAAAAGGCCCAAAGGAACCACTGTGGACACAGCCGCCATGAGACCCAAAAATTCTCTGAAAAGAGCGCATAGTGACCTGCTGGCCTAGCCTGACTTCTCCCAGTGCTCTCAATATGGACTCCACACGAGCAGGAGACAGATGCGCCTGCATTTCGGCGGAGTCCCAAACCACGCCCAGATACGTGGTTCTCTGGACAGGAGAGAGAACACTTTTCTTGACATTGAGTCTCAGCCCCAGAGATTGGAGATGAGTCAGTACAATGTCCCGAGACTGAGCCAGAATGAGCCAGTCGTCTATATAATTCAAAATGCAGATGCCCTGGAGCCACAGAGGGGCCAGAGCAGCATCCATACATTTTGTATAAGTCCGGGGTGACAAGGCTAGACCAAATGGCAGGACCCGGTATTGGTAAACTTTCCCCCGAAAGCAAACCTCAGAAATTTCCTGTGCTGCGGCAGAATTTCTATATGAAAATACGCGTCCATCAGATCTATGGCGATAAACCAGTCACCTAATCAGATCTGGGACACATCATTTATAGTCAGCATTTTAAACTTGAATGCCTTGAGGAAGTGGTTCAGGACGCGAAGATCCAAAATTAGGCATAATCCCCCATCCTTTTTCGGAACCAGGAAACACGGGCTGTAATATCCGGATTGCCTGTCTGCCAGAGGAACATGTTCTATGGCCCTTTTGTCCAGCAGAACCTGCAGTTCCTGAGTCATATGCGCTCGCTCTCACGGAAGTGAGAACCACGCCGTTGAAGCGCGGAGGCTGATACGCAAACTGAATCCTGTAGCCCCTCACAACGCTCCTACTACCCAAGGAGAAATATGTGGCAGTAATTCCCAAGCTGCCAGTTTCTCTGAAAGGGGCATTAACAGTGACACGTCGTTTGGATGGGAGGGGGCGGGGGTGTGGAGGGAGAGGACTTAACACTCCGCCGGAGACCGCTGCTCCCCGAAACGCCGGTGGTGGCGGGGAAAGACCAGCGGGTCTTCGGGGTTGAGTTTTTCATGTGCCCCTCCCAGAGGGGAACCCCCAAGGTCCTGGGCGTACAGCGCCAGGACTTATTTATTTATTTTTTGGTTGAAATGATTGTGCGAAGGTCCACTTTCTTTGGAGGAGCGCGGTTGTCAGCCCCCCAGATCTTACGAGGGGGGGCACGATCCGCTACACTCTCCTTCTGGGCTGCATGCCTAGATTGAGCTGGACCTGACTGGGACCGAGTGGCCGATGGTCCCGGGGTCTGAGTGCGGCGGGGGAGCCTTTGCTCTAAAATGCCTCCCCCCATGCTCAGATCCTGTAGCAGGTCACTCTGATACGGCTGCAACACAGTCATAGTGTACAACGCAGCACCAGCCTGACCAGCTGCTTGAAACGCCTTCCCCACCAGCGATGACGTAACACGGCACGGTTTGGTGGGGAGGGTCGGTTTGTGGATGGAGGAAGATGTCCCAGGAGAGAGGTAGCCCGCGAGCGCCTCTTCAACCTGGGGCATCGCCCCATAGCCCCGCGTCCCCGTCCCAACAACAGTTGAATATATCGATGAAGACGCGGGATGAATATGGATTACTCCACGAGTGAGCGGCTCCTCGTGGAGATCATCAAAGAAGGGGAGAGACCGCTGTTGAGATCTCTCCCTCTGGCCACTCGACAGAAACCAGTCTGGAGTGTTTGGGGGAGCCCTGGTCCTGCGGTCAATATTGAGCCGCGCCACCGCTTTGGTGACAACCTCGAGCAACTCCTCAAACGCCATATGAGGGCGGGAGGAGCGCTGTGAGGCGGCCAGGGAAGAGGCGTCATCGAGACGCTCAGGGGAAGCACCGATGTCAGATTAATCTGGCCAGAGCAAGGGACAGAGAGCCCTCTGATCCCGGCGTCTCAGCCAGTTCCACACGCAACCCCCAAGATCTAAGCGGGGGAGCACCGGCCCGCACCCTGCGCGAGCCGAGCACATAAGACTTTTATGGGCAGAAAGTCACAGTGCTCGCACTCCCCCGCGTGTGCCTCCCCCAAACACTCATAACAGAAGTTATGATTATCCTCGTCAGAGAGCAACCTCTGACAAGGAGGCACACACCTCTTTCCACTATCCATAGTTTATTTTATTTATTTATTTTTATAAGTTGTTCACAGACTTGACTGCACGAGACACAAGTGATGCGGTCTGAAGACAAACAGATCTGGGGACTGTTCCAGTCACATGCCTTTTATACCTCCTGTGCCCAATCAACCAGGTGCGCCCAATCTCGCAGGTGCTGTTGATTGAGCACAAGGTAAATAAGCAGGCCAAATCCCTTTGGCGTGTTTGACACACGAGCTTCACAAACGGTCCAACAAACAATGTTTCCCATAGCGTATGCTACGCAGCATCGAAGTTTAGCTTTTGAAGGGGAACTAAGGCTTCACACAAACTACTGTGAAAGCACGTTAACAGGTTTAACCTTTAACCCTAGAGCATTTTTTGATGTTTCACGCCTTTTTTTTGTGGATAACTTTGGCTGTATTTATGCAAATGAAATAAATTTTGCCTCTGGTGTGTATTTTGGTTTGAATTTTAAGATTTTAGATTTTTTTTTGTTTTTTTTAACTTTTTAATAGACTGTAAAATGAAAATAGTAACACCCATCGTCCTTCGTCATTTTTTTGTGCCATTGATTTCCATTTAAAACAATCTTTTTTAATTCAATGCCATTGCTGTACAAATTTTATTAATTTTTTTTTTTTTCATGGATTCATGATAGTGAGGGACAAGAATTTTACTTTATATTGTTTTCCACTATATGGCATCATTTTTCCCATATATGAGAGAGAGTTCAAAATGGGGCAATGGCTCCATTGATGGTTGTATAAATTATTGTGCCTGTAGGGCCAATTCAACAAATATTCAGAACTAAAATGATTTGGGTGTATTTTAGGGATGTCATACTGTGGTGTGCATGTGTGTGTTTAGAAATTAGTGTGTTTGTGTATGTGTGTGTCCGCATCCAAAATGCCTTACCGAGAAATGCATTACTGTTGCCAACAAGTTGAATTTTGTTCAGTTCAAATCGATAAAGTGCACAAAGTTCAAAGCTTCTGCACCCATCAAAACCTCATCACACATGCAAAAAACATCAAAGGCTCACTGACAAAGTAATCTAAAAAAAAACAAAAAAACTTGCTAGTCTGGCTTTGTTTACACAGGTGTTATCCCAGAGCAAAACATTATGTGTCACTTAGATCGGGATCTTAGATCGGGGTTCATTTCGTCCCAAACTGCCAAGATGGAACGCACAAGAAAGTATAATTTGGCCGAAGCCATGAACCTCCTTGATTTGCTTGACGAGAAGGGTTCTCCTTCATCTGATGATGCATCATCGTAGGATGATGAAGAGGTGGAGGATATAAATTATGTGCCAGGGGCCAAGGGCATTTCGGAGGAAGAGAGTGAGGAAGAAGAGATGGAATTGAAGGAGCGAGGGGGTGAGGGGGCAAGCCCTGCCCCACCTGGATATCGAGGAGTGGTGTTACCTGGTCCCCAACTGCGAAGAATGCCATTCCGTACCGGGCCGCTGGGATCCCTCGTCCCAGGATCACCAGCTATGCTGCCTCCCAGATTCACGACATATTTGATAGTTTTTCTTTTTTCATCACAGATGAAATTATTGATATTATTGTCACACAAAAAATACAAATATAGCAAAATCAAACATGATGCCAATTTCTGACAATCCCGGGCTCTGAAGAAGGTCGTTAGCTCAAATCCCGGCTGACTCAAACATCCTTGGCTAGTTCTGGCCAATTCAAACATCCTTGGATGATTGTGGACAACTCAAAACATCATCAGCTAACTCTGGTCTTTCTGTGAGGAGTCTGCATGTCCTCCAGCTTCCTCCTTATCATATAATCTGATTCTACACAAAAAATAAAAATGATGCAAACTCAAACTTGATGCCAATTTTTGACAATCCCGGGCTCTGATAATTCTCCACAAAGTTTTTTTAAATTTGCATTTATTGTATTGAAAATTATTAACTTTTTCTCATTTTTGTCCTATTTTGAAACCAAGTTCTAATCACAAAAAGTGGCATTTAAGGGGTTAAATCTTAGAAACACAATAAATATTTGCTATGTATGGTGAGGACTGAAACTGATGATAGTATCCATTTACAAAAAAATTGAATTATGCCTTATTAGATAATATTTCTATAGCAGTCTTTATTGGAGCATTTTTTTGTGCTCTAGGGCAACAGGTGTGACATTTATCATATAATCTGACACTACACAAAAAATAAAAATGAAACAAAATGAAACTTGATGCCAATTTTTGATAACCCCAGGCCGGGATTCCCAAAAACTGGCGTATAAGGGGTTAATTTTAAAAACACAATAAATATTTGCTATGTATGGTGAGGACTGAAGCTAATAATAGTATCCATTTTTAAAAAAACTGAATTATGCATTATTAGATCATATTTCTACAGCAGTCTTTATTGGAGCATTTTTTTGTGCTCTAGGGCAACTGATGTGACATTTATCATATAATCTGACACTACACAAAAAATAACAATAAAAAAAAATTCTAACTTGATGTCAATTTTTGACAAACCCGGGCCCTGATAATTCTCCACAATTTTTTTTTAATTTGCATTTATTGTATGGAAAATTATGAACTTTTTGTGTTTTTTTGTCTTATTTTGAAAATCAGGTTCTATTCACAAAAATGGCATTTAAGGGGTTAAATTTTAGAAACACAATAAATATTTGCTATCTATGGTGAGGACTGAAGCTAATAATAGTATCTATTGAAAAATAAATTGCAATTATTAGATAATATTTCTATGTCACTCTTTATTGGAGCATTTTTTTGTGCGCTAGGGCGACTGATGTGATGTTAAAGGGGTTAAAAACACAGACAGGTTTAAGTGTTCTTTATTTTGAGGCTGTACTCTTCATTTGTTATTGTTTTTAAGTTAATACAGTTTAGTTCAGCTTTGTTCTTCTTTGATAAAACCAGACTCTGTTCATAAACTTCAAAGAGTTCAGTCTGTGGTGCCCCCTGGTGGAGCATAATGACAAATACAACAATTTGAGCATCCTCAGCTCTGTGGGCTTCCCTCATGTTTAATCCTCAGTGTGACTATGGTGTATTATGATATTTTTGTGTCCAAAAACAAAATGAAAACTAAAAAAGTAATTTATGAGAACGAAAACTCTGACTAAATGTACCGACACTTCTCGGGACGACGACATGAGACGAAAAGAGAACGTCTTTAAATATAAACTATGTTAAAGCGTGGAACCTGAATACCAGCCAGAACAGGTTAGGACTAGTTTACTTTCATTCAGAGAAATTATTACTAAATGCATTACCTTTATATTTTAGTGACTAAATCTACTGCAGATATAGTCGACTCAATCCTTTTGAGATTTAGTTGAATAAAACTAATAAGGATTGTCACATTTGTGGTTTTGAAGGTGTTTAATCTCGTGTGATGGACGCACCTCGTGGATAATCCTCTCTGTGGCCGGAGTCTGAGGAGTGTACAGGAACTGTCCAAGCAGCAGAGGTTTAACGGCGGTCCAGATCATCCTCGACATGGGATTAGAGTCCAGACTCCTCACCAGACTGTTACAGCACGGAGCTGAAAACACACAAACAGTTCAGATAAAAGGGTTCAGACTCCTCACCAGACTGTTACAGTATGGAGCTGAAAACACACAAACAGTTCAGATAAAAGAGTCCAGACTCCTCACCAGGCTGTTACAGTACGGACCTGAAAACACACAAAGGTTCAGATAAAAGAGTCCAGACTCCTCACCAGACTGTTACAGTACGGAGCTGAAAACAATGTAGTTCTCACAGTTCTGTTCTCCTCCGATGCTGAATAAAATCAAAGACACTGAGCTCATGTTCTGCATTGAACTGTTTTACAAAGAGCTGAGAGGTCTTTCTTGAACATCATCTAATGCCTCCGACCTGAGGAAACTTAGGCCAAACTCATATGTTTCTCTGTAAAAACCAGTTGGACCTGGGAAGGAACGGTTCTAACAGTCCCAGAGTGAGCCTGAAACTCAACCAGTTTTATTATTTAATGTAGTTTCACTTAAAGACTTCTCGATCATTATAAACTCACTGGAGGAGTCGTAGATAAATGGGTTTAGACTCACTGGAGGAGTTGTAGATAAATGGGTTCAGACTCACTGGAGGAGTTGCAGATAAATGGGTTTAGACTCACTGGAGGAGTTGTCGTAGATAAATGGGTTTAGACTCACTGGAGGAGTTGTAGATAAATGGGTTTAGACTCACTGGAGGAGTTGTAGATAAATAGGTTTAGACTCACCGGAGGACTTGTCGTAGATAAATGGGTTTAGACTCACTGGAGGAGTTTTCATAGATAAATGGGTTTAGACTCACTGGAGAAGTTGTCATAGATAAATGGGTTTAGACTCACTGGAGGAGTTGTCGTAGATAAATGGGTTCAGACTCACTGTAGGAGTTGTCGTAGAGCTGGTGCGGAGGCTCGTCGCTGCTGTTGCTACTCCCGAATGGAGCCTTGTAGTTGCTGTCTTCGTACCAGTTCAGACTCTTGATCTGCAGCCCTCCTCCTTCAGGATGTCCACAGACAATTCTGGAAACAGCTGAGTACAGAATGCTCGGAGTGAGTTCAGAGGCAGAGCATGGTCCTGAGGTCGAGCATGGTCCTGAGGCAGAGCTGAGTCCAGAGGCAGAGGTGGGTCTTGAGACAGTGCTGAGTTCTGTGGCAGAGGTGGGTCTTGAGGCAGTGCTGAGTCCGGAGGGAGAGCTGGGTCCTGAGGAAGAATTGCCTGCTGAGGCAGTGGTGGGTTCTTAGGTTTTCAGTGCTGATGCAGAGCTTGGTCCTAATTCAGAGCTGTTAACTGAAAAAGAGCTGAGTCCTGAGGCAGAGCTGTGTCCTGAATCTGCAAGTCCTGATTCAGAGCTTAGTCCTGACACAGAGCTGGGTCTTGAGGCAGTGAGTCAAGAGGCAGACCAGTGTCCAGAAACAGTGAGTCCAGAGTTCGGGCTGGGTCCTGGAGCACTGAGTCCAGAGGCAAAGCGGAGTCCTGAGCCTTGTCCCTAGTTGGAGCAGTGTCCTGCGGCAGAGCTGAGTACTGAGGCAGATCTGAGTCATGAGGAAGAGCTGGGTTAAGAGAAAGAGCTGGGTCCAGAGACAGAGTTGGCTCCTGATGATGTGAGTCCTGAAGCAATGAGTCCTGATGCAGAGCTGGGTCCTGATTCAGACCTGGGTCCTGAGGCAGAGGAGTGTCTTGAGGCAGAGCTGGGTGTTGAGGGTGTGAGTCCTGACGCAGAGGTGGGTTCTTAAGCAGTGATTCCTCAGGCAGACCTGGGTCCTGAGCAATGTTCCCTCTAATTTTTCATGTGTCTGGGCATACACACAAGCTTCCTGAACACACTGAGGACCACTGTGAGCCACATCAGATGTGCACGCTGTGGCCACACACCAGTATCACACTTGTTCAAAACCTTGGATCATAGCAAGTTACATGGCTTATTAAAAGAATGAAATTACAGCAAATTACAGCATTCTTTTTTACTTTGGCTTGGTGAGTGGATGTGTCGCTGCCAGTTCGTTTCGCCATGATACGGGGTTAGCATTTGCGTCTCTTAACGCCGCCGCACTGTTGTTAGCTAGCCTTAATTCACAGCTGCATCCTTTTCCAGAGCTGGGTCTTGAGGCAGTGAGTCCACAGTCAAAGCGGAGTCCTGATGCAGAGCTGAGTACAGAGGTCAGGCTGGGTCCTGAAGCAGTGAGTCCAGAGTCAAAGCGGAGTCCTGATGCAGAGCTGGGTCCCTAGGTGGAGCAGTGTCGTGAGGCAGAGCTGAGTCCTCATGCAGAGCTGGGTCCAGAGGAAGAGCTGGGTCCTGAGGATGTGAGTCTTTATGCAGATCTGAGTCAGGCTAGCTAACCTGCACGGCGCGTATAGGCAGGGCACATATACAAGCACTGTCAATGCTATGATTGGCTGCGTGGCGTAAGTGAACCTTATCGTATCACTGGCTGGACACCTGTCACTCACTGAGTTACAATGCAAAATGGTACAGAAAAACAATATTATTGGTCTAATTAATTAGATTAGATCTAATATTAGATATTACTTAATACATTTATATTGAAGTTTATTTTATGCGCTGCATAGATTTTCTTGTGCGCTGCGAATGTGCGAGCAGTGCACAATTGCGCAAGCAGAGCTCTGACTTGTTGCAGAGGTGGGTCTTGAGGCAGTGATGCCAGAGGTCAGACTGGGTCCTGAAGCAGAGTCCAGAGTCAACGCAGAGTCCAGATGCAGAACTGGGTCCTGAGGCGGAGATGTGTTCTGAGTCAGATCTGAGTCACGAGGAAGAGCTGTGTCAAGAGGAAGAGCTGGGTCCGGAGACAGTCAGAAGTCAGTCACTGAGGCAGAACTGGATCCTGAAGCAGAGACTCCAGAGGCAGAGTATTGTCCTGATGCAGATCTGGGTCCTGAGGCAGTGATGATTCCTAAAGAGGAGCTGAGTCCTGAAGCAGAGCTGGGTCCTACGGCTCTGTGTTCTGATGCAGAGGTGGATCCTAACGCAGAGCATGGTCCGACCGAAGAGGTGAGTCAAGAGGCAGAGCTGGGTCCCGAGGTAGAGCTGGTTCCTTAAGAGGAACTGAGTCCTGAAGCAGAGCTGGGTCCTGATGCAGAGCAGAGTTCTGAGGCAGAGCTGGTTCCTGAGGTGGAGCTGAGACTTGAGGTAGGGCTGAGTCTTGAGGAAGAGCTGCTTCCTGAGGCAGAGTTGGGTATTGACGAAAAGCGTGGTCCTGATGACAATCTGAGGCCAAAGGCCGAGCTGGTTCATGCCGAAGTGTGTTCAGAGGCAGAGCATGGTCCTGAGGTCGGACATGGTCCTGAGGCAGAGCTGAGTCCTGAGGCAGAGGTGGGTCTTGAGACAGTGCTGCGTCCTGAGGCAGAGGTGGGTCTTGAGATAGTGCTGAGTCATTAGGGATAGCTGGGTCCTAAGGTAGAATTTCCTCCTGAGGCAGTGGTGGGTTTTTAGGCTTTGAGTCCTGATGGAGAGCTTGGTTCTATTGCAAAGCTGTTTCCTGAAAAGGAGCTGAGTCCTGAGGCAGAGCTGTTTCCTGAGGCAGAGCTGGGTCCTGACACAAAGCTGGGTCTTGAGGCAGTGAGTCAAGAGTCAGAGCTGTGTCCAGAAGCGGTGAGTCCAGAGTTTGGGCTGGGTCCTTAAGCAGTTAGTCCAGAGGCAAAGCTGAGTCCTGATGCAGAGCTGGGTTCTAATGCAGAGCTGTTTCCTGAAAAGGAGCTGAGTCCTTCAGCACAGTTGTTTCCTGAGGCAGAGCTGGGTCCTGAGGCTGCGAGTCCTGAGTCAGAGCTGAGTCCTGATACAGAGCTGGGTCTTGAGGCAGTGAGTCAAGTCAGAGCTGTGTCCAGAAGCAGTGAGTCCAGAGTTCGGGCTTGGTCCTGAAGCAGTTAGTCCAGAGGCAAAGCTGAGTCCTGATGCAGAGCTGGGTCCTTAGGCGGAGCAGAGTCCTGAGGCAGAGCAGAATCCTGATGCAGATTTGGGTCTTGAGGCAGAGCTTTGTCCTGATGAGGAGCTGAGTCCTTAGACAGAGCTGTTTTCTGAGGCAGAGCTGGGTCCTTAGGCTGTGAGTCTTGATACAGAGGTGGGTCCTTAGCAGTGATTCCTGAGGCAGAGCTGGGTCCTGGGCAGAGCTGTTTCCTGACGAGGAGCTGAGTCCTTAGGCAGAGTTGCTTCATGAAGCAGGGCCGGGTCCTTAGGCTGTGAGTCCTGAGCTGAAACCTGTTGCAGAGCTGGGCCTTCAGGCAGTGAGTCCAGGGGCAGAGCTGAGTCCAGAGATCAGGCTGGGTCCCGAAGAAGTGAGTCCAGAGGCAAAGCTGAGTCATGATTGAGAGCTGGGTCCCTAGGCTGAGCAGTGTCCTGAGGCAGAGCAGAGTCCTGAGGCAGATCTGAGTCATGATGAAGAGCAGGGTCCAGAGGCAGACCTGGGTCCTGAGGATGTGAGTCTTATGCAGAGCTGGGACCTGAGGCAGCGAGTCCTGTTTAAGAGCTGAGTCCTGACACAGAGCTGGGTTTTAAGGCAGTAAGTCAAGAGTCAGAGCTGTGTCCAGAAGCAGTGAGTCCAGAGTTTGGGCTGGGTCATGAAGCAGTCCAGAGGCAAAGCTGAGTCCCGATGCAGAGCTAGGTACTTAGGCGGAGCATTGTCCTGATGGAGAGCTGGGTCCTGAAGAGGAACTAAGTCCTAAAGCAGAGCTGGGTCCGGAGGATGTGAGTCCTTATGGAGAGCTGGGTCCTGAGGCCACCCTGGATCCTGACGATCTGCGTAGAGGCAGAGCATGGTCCTGATGCAGAGCTGGGTCCTCAGGCAGAGGTGGTTCCGGAAGAGGAACTGATTCCTGATAAAGAGCTGGGGCCTGAGGCTGTGTGTCCTGACGCAGTGCTGGGTTCTGAGTCAGAGCTATGTCCCGATGTAGAGCTGTGTCCTGAGGCAGAGGTGGATCCTAACGCAGAGCATGGTCCTGAGGTTGAGCATGGTCCTAAAACAGAGCTGTTTTCTGAGGCAGGGCTGGGTTCATAGGCTGTGAGTCCTGATTCAGAGCTGAGTACTGTTGCAGAGCTGGGTCTTCAGGCAGTGAGTCCAGAGGCAGAGCTAAGTCCAGAGGTCAGGCTGGGTCCTGAAGTAGTGAATCCAGAGGCAAAGCGGAGTCCCGAGGGAGAGCTGGGTCCTGAGGCAGAATTGCCTCCTGCGACAGTGGTGGGTTCTTAGGCTTTGAGTCCTGACGCAGAGCTGGGTTCTGAGTCAAAGCTATGTCCTGAGGTAGAGCTGTGTCCTGAGGCAGAGGTGGATCCTAACGCAGAGCATGGTCCTGAGGTTGAGCATGGTCCTGAGGCAGAGCTGATTCCTGAGGAAGAGCATGGTCCTAAGACAGAGCTGTTTTCTGAGGCAGGGCTGGGTTTGTAGGCTGTGAGTCCTGATTCAGAGCTGAGTCCTGTTGCAGAGCTGGGTCTTCAGGCAGTGAGTCCAGAGGCAGAGCTAAGTCCAGAGGTCAGGCTGGGTCCTGAAGTAGTGAGTCCAGAGGCAAAGCGGAGTCCTGAGGGAGAGCTGGGTCCTGAGGCAGAATTGCCTCCTGCGACAGTGGTGGGTTTCTTAGGCTTTGATTCCTGACACAGAGCTTGGTCCTAATGCTGAGCTGTTTCCTGAAAAAGAGCTCAGTCCTGAGGAAGAGTTGCTTTCTAAGGCAGAGCTGGGTCCTGAGGCTGCGAGTCTTGATTCAGGGCTGAGACACAGAGCTGGGTCTTGAGACAATGAGTCCAGAGTTCGGGCTGGGTCCTGAAGCAGTTAGTCCAGAGGAAAATCTGAGTCCTGATTGCAGAGCTTGGTCCTTAGGCGGAGCATTGTCCTGAGGCAGAGGTGGGTCCTGAGGCAGAGCTGGGTCCTGATGCAAAGCAGAGTTCTGAGGCAGAGCTGGTTCTTGAGGCCGAGCTGAGACTTGAGGTAGGGCTGAGTCTTGAGGAAGAGCTGCTTCCTGAATTTTCCGCTGGACCACGCTTTGCATCAACATACAACTCTGTATGTTGATGCAAAGCGTGGTCCTGCGGAAAATTTGAGGTCAGAGGCAGAGCTGGTTCCTGACAAAGTGAATTCAGAGAGAGAGCATGGTCCTGAGGTAGAGCATGGTCCTGAGGCAGAGCTGAGTCCTGAGGCAGAGGTGGGTCTTGAGACAGTCCTGAGTCCTGAGGCAGAGGTGAGACTTGAGACAGTGCTGAGTCCTGAGGGAGAGCTGGGTCCTGAGGCAGAGCTGGATCTTGAGGCAGTGAGTCAAGAGTCAGAGCATGGTCCTGATGCAGAACTGGGTCCTGAGGCAGTGGTGGGTTCTGAGGCTTTGAGTCCTGAGGCAGAGCTTTTTCCTGAGGCAGAACTGGGTCCTGAGACTGCGAGTCTTGAGTCAGAGCTGAGTCCTGATCCAGAGCTGGATCTTGAGGCAGTGAGTCAAGAGTCAGAGCTGTGTCCAGAAGCAATGAGTCCAGAGTTTGGGATGCAACTGTACATAACATGTAGGCTACTGAAGCATTTAAGGGCAGTGTTCTCGTGTGACAGTATAACACCGCTCATCAGTCCCACTGCTTCATCCCTTTAGCTGATTTGTGGCTTGTCTGTATTGGGCCAGGATTGGTATTATGTTTATGCACCACAACACCTTTGCAACACTGTGGCCCGCAACCGATATTCTTGTTGCGGCAACACACAGTGCTTTGAGCCCTGGCCCAATAGTGTTTTAACTACCTTACGACCTTACTACACTTTTTCCCTATTCTGGGTCAAATGTGGCGCAGATACGACAGTCTGATTGACACTCAGCCAACACTGCCAGAGAAAAGCCAAATTTGACCCAGAGGCGACTGCTATCTGGGTACTAGGATGATGTACATGATATATATCAAAATACCAGATGGATTGGTATCTGATATCTGCATATACTGAAAGCACCTGGATCGGGATCGGTAGTGAAAAAGCTGGATTGGTGCATCCCTAATTTTTACACTGTAGCCCTGTCCCGCAAAAAGCAGATCCAGCGGGTCAGGGGGAGAGTGGTTAGGGCTACCTCCACAGGTTGACGGAACATGATGGCTGTTATTGCACCCTTGTCCTGCACAAATCCGATGCTGTGACAGTGACCTGTGATATAGATACAAAAATCCCCTTTAACACACTTGTTCCTGTAAAGCTCATTCACAAATTGAAAATTCCTGGACTGGGTGATGCTATTTGTAAATAGATAAAAGATGTTTTAATTTGCAGTTCAAGTTAAGCACATTTCAGTCTAAGCGCGCAACAAAATGCTCACAGGAGATGCGCGTTGCTCGATGGAAAAAACATTTTCTCCTGCCAGCCTCTTAAGCAGTTCTAAAGCATCGGTTAGCATCGACAATAGCATAGAGTTTGTCCCAGTCAATATAAAATAAATCATGTAGAAATCCTTGTTCTGAAAAGTGTTTCATATCCCGTTTTACTATAATACTTGGTTTAAATTTTGGTAATTTTGCATCTCGAACTGTTGCAACGACACAGTGATCACTGATATCATGGTCGTATAATTACAAAGTAACACCGTAACACGCAGTGGCTAGCTACGGTGTAGTTTATTTCAACTTCGCTAGCCTCGTAGCTTGTGCAAATGAAAAGTTAAACAGCAGTTTTTAATGTTAGAATAAACAACTACATACCTCTACTTTGGCCCTTTTTCCCTCCTCCTCTTTTCTACGCTTTCTGACAGCAGCACCTTATGGCTTGGGCGGCCATTTCATGATAAAAGTTTGTCAAATTACTTGTTGATGTGACATCCATCAATTTAGGGACCGCTGCTTTGATGCGCGTCAACAATACGCCCATCCCCCCGCTTCCACCGTAAACTGTCAGTCAGGTTCAGGACAGCCAGGTCAATCAGAAGTCATTAGGATTTTTTTTTTTTTCATATTAGAGTACAAAGAAGAAATAACACCATTCACTAATTATTTGTTATTTATACAATTTTTTATCATAACCCCTCACAATTTGTGCATTAAGTTCCTGTCTAATGTGTGTGAAATACCTTTACTTTTTACTTTACTTTTAAGTACATTTGAAAGTGAGTACTTTAATAATTTTACTACAATTTTTTTGTCACACTAGAAATTAGGTACTCCCTTCACTACTGGATATTTCTAACACTTATTCAAAAATTCAAAACAGTGTAGACAGTGTAAAACCATTATAATCTTTCCTTTTGTCCTCTCTTTTTCATGGCCTGCACCCTCTTTTCTCTTGAATAGGCAAGGTAAAGCCTGCTTCTCTTTGGCTTAGGAACATTGCTACTTTCAGCTAAAAATACTTTGAGTTAACAACAAAAAAAGAATTAAAATGTGCTACACAACCTAGTAATCATAAAGTAAAACATTACTTTTTAGAATATTAACACAATACCTGCATTTTTCTTCAGCACTGTAGGCTAAAACACGAATATACAAGTATCAACTGATGCCATAAACATTTTTGTTGAAATAATAATGTTGAAAAAATATCAAACCTTCTAATTCAGTGGTTACTGGGTTTCCTGGGTGAACAGTCACAACAGTTCAAATTGCATCAAAGTATCATGTTGCATCCGGTTTAAAAAAAAAAAAAATCTAAACAAACCAAAACATAGAGTAATTACCAGTTATTTTAAAACAATGTCTTTACCTCTACCTTTAAAACACATGCATAGGGAAGAAATAAAATATTAAGGACTTTTGTTTGTTTTCTTTTAAGGCTTTGAAACATAACTATGGATGACCAAAACTGCCAAATCAATCAATAGATAAATAAGTAAATGTCATCATTGTCAAACAATTATTTTTAACAGTGAAAAAAAAGCTGAAATTATTTATCTTTTTTAATGAATATGTATGTTTTTGGTTAAAAATAAATAAATAAAGCCCCATAATTTATTCTCTGTCTGCATTAATTCCCACATTTAATAGTTTGTACATTTATTTATTGTTTTATTTATTGATTTATT
The DNA here is from genome assembly GCA_036850595.1 of Rhyacichthys aspro. Taxonomy (NCBI): domain Eukaryota; kingdom Metazoa; phylum Chordata; class Actinopteri; order Gobiiformes; family Rhyacichthyidae; genus Rhyacichthys; species Rhyacichthys aspro. Next base: position 11,303 of record JAWCTZ010000907.1, on the reverse strand, counting down.
AATTAATTTTTTAATCGTTTATTTATTTATTTATTTATTGATTCCAGTCACCAAAATGCAAATGAAAAGGGCATGTCTTGGCAAGCTTCTTACAGTGATTGGTTGATATGCGCAAGTGCTCACTGTTCACTTTTACTTGCCTTCTTAAGGATAATCTCACCAGTCAAGCTAGCATTAGCAATGGCTCTTCGCAGAATGGTAGGATAACATTTTTAACAAAACTGGCAGACAGCTTCATTGTTATTTTCTTATGTAAACAACCAGCACATTTACACACTCTAAAAGTACATGTAAATGTTGCAGCATCAGTTAAACTTTAGTACTGGCCAAAGTCAGCCTATGACAATGAGATGCTTGCAAGTAAATTGTCTTTGAAAACATCATAGCCTGCAGTATTTTCTGGAAATTTCAATGTATAGAAACAGGTCGATGCTTGAGGCAATTTGATGTTCACCACTTCCACATATTAAGTTCATCTGGACACATCCCACCCCGTCCAGAAGCTCAGCAATGACTTCAACACTTAAGGAGAACCTAAAAGTCAAAGCAAGAGGACGACTTGTTTATGACTTTAATTTACATGTTTAGTCAGTGTTACTGCAAAGACATCATATAGGTCACTCAAATACTGTATAGAAGCAAACACTTGTTACTGGTCTGAATGAACTGGCACAGAAAGATCACAGCTCTACAATTCTTTACTTTCTTCAATGGAACAGACATCCTCACCCTCCTCTGTAGCCCAAACAATCTTCTCCAAAACCATCTTCATAATAAAACATAAACTATAATATTAAAATAACAAAACCATTAGTCCATGTGATAACATGACATTGATCCATCGTTCAAAAAGTGTTTATCTGTAGAGCCACTCAGAATTACATTTCAAGTTAAACAACTTCAAACCTGTCCAAAACCATCTTTAACCTGGTTAAATCCACTTAACCCTCCAACACCCCTTTAACTTTTGTAACATTAGTCGCCCTGGCGCACAAAAAAAAAAGCTCCAATAAAGAGTGACATAGAAATATTATCTAGTAATTCATAATTAGTTTTTTTTAATAGATACTATTATTAGCTTCAGTCCTCACCATAGATAGCAAATATTTATTGTGTTTCTAAAATTTAACCCCTTAAACGCCAGGTTTTGTGATTAGAACCTGATTTTAAAAATAAGCCAAAAAACACAAAAAGTGAATAATTTTCCATACAATAAATGCAAATTAAAACATTTTTGTGGATAATTATCAGAGCCTGGGATTGTCAAAAATTGGAATCAAGTTTGATTTTGCTTCATTTTTATTTTTTGTCTGACAATACTATCAATAATTTCATCTGTGATGAAATAAGAAAAACTGTCAAATATGTCGTGAATCTGGAAGGCAGCAAAGCGGGTGATCCCGGGACAAGGGATCCCAGCGGCCTAGTATGGAATGGCATTCTCCGCAGTCGGGGACCAGGTAACGCCACTCCTTGATATCCAGGTGGGACAGGGCTTGCCCCCTCACCCCCTCGCTCCTTCAGCTCCATCTCTTCTTCCTCACTCTCCTCCTCCGAAGTGCCCTTGGCCCCTGGCACATAATTTATATCCTCCACCTCATCATCATCCTATGATAATGCATCATCAGATGAAGAAGGAGCATTCGTCTTGTCGAGCAAATCAAGGAGGTTCATGGCTTCGGCCAAATTATACTTTCTTGTGCGTCCCATCTTGGCAGTTTGGGACGAAATTAACCCCGATCTAAGATCCAGATCTAAGTGACACATAATGTCTTGCCCTGGGATAACACCTGTGTAAACAAAGCCAGACTAGCAAGTTTTTTTTTTTAGATTACTTTGTCAGTGAGCCTTTGATGTTTTTTGCATGTGTGATGAGGCTTTGATGAGTGCAGAAGCTTTAAACTTTGTGCATTTTATTGATTTGAACTGAATAGAATTCAACTTGTTGGCAACAGTAATACATTTCTCGCTAAGGCATTTTGGATGCGGACACACACATACACAAACACACTAATTTCTCAACACACACATGCACACCACATGACATCATCACATGACATCCCTAAAATACACCCAAATCATTTTAGTTCTGAATATTTATTGAACTGGCCCTACAGGCACGATAATTTATCCAACCATCAATGGAGCCATTGCCCCATTTTGAACTCTCTCTCTCATATATGGGAAAAATGATGCCATCTAGTGGAAAACAATATAAAGTATTTATTCTAATCCCTCACTTCCATGAATCCATGAAAAAATATATATATAAAATTTAAACAGTAATGGCACTGTATTCAAAAAACATTGTTTTTAATGGAAATCAATGGCACAAAAAATGACTAAGGACGATGGGTGTTTTGGGATCTATTGTAAGGTTGTGATGCCCTGAGCCTTGGGCTCTGTCAACAGATAGACTCAGACACCTGCAGGATCACATGTCTCCAACCTCGAGCCTAATCAGCTGAATGACAACTGGATAACAACTCTTTTGTTATTGTACTGTTTGCATATTGACCTTCTATGAGGTATTATAAGCTCTGACCAATGAAAGCATGGGCAGACTTGAATGTTCAATACTACTCTGTGTTGACTGTTCAACTGTCTCCGGGCCTGTATTTGATGATAATAAACTTCTCCTGCTTAAAGGTCCCATATTATGCTAAATCGACTTTTCTGAGCTTTTAACCATGTTCTAACGTTGTTTCTACCTCAAACACATACCCAAAGTTGTGTTTCGCATGTTTAAGTAATTTATTTAGTTTGAGCTACAGTCCCTAAAACGAGCTGTTTCACGCAATGACGTCAATAAGTGAAATAAACCACACCTCTCCAGGAAGTGCTCCTCCACACTCCTCCTGCCCCTCTCTCCTGCACTGTCAACAAGTGCCGTGCTCCGCAGCTCAGACACAGAGAAGCATCGCTGCTACTGTGTTAGCTTACTTACCGTCAGCAACATTCGGCTGTGGGAGTTTTACTGCATTGTTTTCTCTCCCAAAAAAGAATTAACATGTAAGAAGTGGTTGGAGTTTATTATTCGAAACTCCCAGGGTAAAGTAGCCAAACAGGTTTTTGTCTGTAACCAACACTTCACTGAAGACTGCTTCGAAAACCTCAACATCGTCCAAACAGGACATGGCAAAAGTTAATTTTAAAAAGGGTGCTAATCCCACTATAAAAGACACCGAAGAGGAGCCCAGAGCAGTAAGTACTACTATATTGCTAATGATAATTTCGAGTAAGGTTTTGTATAGTTTTGAGTTTTGTATAGCTTATGTTTAAAGATAATATCTTTGTTTTCATTCTTTATAAAACGCAAAACTGCTGCTCATGTTGCTAAAGCACATTTTGATAATTAGCGGCTGTTACCTTTTCACGGCAAAAACAAAGAGGTGTGAAAAGTGTCAGTAGGTTGTAGTCACATTGTCTAGTTGATTAGACCGTCGTCTTACTGTTGTTATGCTAACGGTGTGTGTGAATAGGGTTAGATGTGTTTGACCCTCGTTTCTTATCACGCTCTTAGGTTACACAATGACAACTGAGTATCTATTGTATTTTCCAGAGCACTTCTCAAGAATCATCCAGCTCCACAGAACATACATTTCACCAACCAGAAGCAGCAGTAAATGTACAGACAACCTCTGCATTGGTGCTAACTTGATCTGTGGCTACACAGTTATCTGCAAGCAGTCTGAGGTTACACCACTTCAGAAGTAAAGGTAAACAATGCAACAAAAACCCAGATCATATGAATTATACAAAAAATTAACAACAACATAAGAGTACACACAAAAATGTAGGTCTTTCGTGTGTTTTTAGTCATGCATTTCATCAGGCATCCATAGAGCATTAGAGCTACAAGTACTCAATACTTTATCAGATTAGAAGTATGTTATTTTACAACAATTCAATGAAGAAAGAAATAGCACTGTGTGTTAGATCAGAACAGCTTGTACACAAGATGAATACATGTCCCCAGTACGAAGCCAGTTTCCCAGTACCTTTTTTAATTCATTTTGCATATAGTGTATGTACATTCTTTACAAATTACAACAAACATTCACTTCAGGAAATTACGGAGCCTGATATAACCTGATGTGCCTCTTCCAGACTTGGTGAAGAGCAGGAGACAGAAATGTTCAATGTTACATACTAATGTATGTTTTTCATGTTGATTTAGCTCACTTAATCATCTTTAAATGTGACACACTGCTGTTGTTCTATCACAGGTGTCCAAGCAAAATAGGAGCACACAGAAGGGAATGACCACTCTGATGCTTGCTCCGAGAAATCCCCAGCACCAGCTCACAAAACTCCTGCATGCAACAAACCTGAGTCGCCTGGAAGAAGAGACAAAGATGTTTGGCGATATGCTCCTTAGCAAAACCTAAATAATTTGTATTTATGTGGATTTTATAATAAAAAAATGTATGATTGGAATTACACCAGTCTTTTAAATTAGCACTTACTCTTCTTCTGTTCTTCTTTTAACTGGTCCATAGTCTGTACGATAAATGTTATTTATATTTTGAAGAGTATATATGTTTAAGCAGTTGGCCTCCAGGCCAGGATGTGCTGTAATACACGGAGGAGGAGCAAGAAGCTGATTTATTTGCCTTAAAACCTAAAAATGAAAAATGATGATCAGTATTTACAGTAATGTAAAGCTGCATTTACATTTACAAAACTAATTACATGTAGTTTTCATTTTACTACAAGGTTGCAGGAATGCTATCATTCATAGCATTTTATTATAACAGCAGCAGTCTTGTGCTGTAAGCCTGTAAGTATGGGTGTGCACCATAGTCTATTTGAAATCAACATAACGTGGTAAGACAGGCATAATAGTTGAAACTTTATTACACAAATATTACTGCATAGCTCTACATATTGCTAGGCTACTTTATTATAGTTCTTTCAATACACTGCACAACAGCTCCTTAGGAGTCTCCAGGCAGCATACATTCTCAACTTCAGTAGGCATTGTACGGTCATTTCCACATGTGCACCGATAAACAGAAGCAGTTAACACGCGCTATGCTACGGGCTACACCATAGAAACATACACAATAAATAGTTTCTCATTTACCAAGTAGAAACGTCTTGTAGAAACCTTCGAGGTCTTTGTGTTTGCTCATGTTCTTCGAACTCAGAGTCAGACTCTGGGTCGAAGATATACGGCTCAATTACTCTCAAAGCCATTGCTGAAAAAGTTATTACTACGATGTACCGTGTTTACTTCAGTCTGTTTCCAGCGGCAGTTCGTAGAGGTACCGTGACGTCAGGCAGGAAGTGGGCGGAGCCAACACGGAAGAGCTGAGCCTTAAAGTGACAGCCCCAAATCAGACCGTTCACTTTGGACTCATGATGAGAGCTCATTCAGACCGCTTGTATAAGATACTTATTGAGTGTTTCATGTTGCAGAACGTGATATGGTAACCTAAATGTATCCAAAATACACTGTATAAAGTTCAAAATAGTATAATATGGGACCTTTAAGACATCCAGACTCTCTTCAGTTCTTTTATGTGGTCCAATACTTCGAAGCTCTAAGGCAGTAATCCAATTCTCTTACATTACTATTTTCATTTTAAAGTCGTGTAAAGTAGTAAAAAAAACCCAACTGAAATCTTAAAATTCATCCCAAAATACACATCGGAGGCAAAATTTATGCCATTTGTATAAACACAGCCAAAGTTATCCACACAAAAAAGGCGTGAAACATCAAAAAATGCTCTAGGGGTGTAGGAGGGTTAAGACCAGTTAAAGGTGCATTGTGTAACTTTCATAAACTTCTACCAGTTACTGACACTGACTAAACTATACTTGACTCTCGAGACTGACACAGAGAGTGAACTCTTGAGACAGAGGCAAGAGAACGACTAATGTTTGACAATAGTATGTTTTATAAAGTGTTTTTCAACACAATACAGTAGTTGGAGCAAACTCTGTGTGATATATTATCGACTGTATGTAACGTTTGTCAAAAAAGTGTTGACAAACGTTAGCTTAGCTATAGCTAGCTTTAGCACTAGCTCACGTAGTTTCCATCGAGACCCTGCAATGTTTACACAGGAGTCTTAGCAGAATAACGGAAAAGGTTAGTGAACTTAGCTCTATCAGACGGGATACGATACATAATATGTTACTATTACTGTTCTTTTTCCGAGACATTAGATCATTTACCGTATTTTCTGGACTATAGAGCGCACCTAAATGTAAGCCGCACACACTAAAATTTTAAAGAAATATATATTTTGTCACATATAAGCCGCACCGGACTATAAGCCGCCTATATCCAGGCTGAGAAATAAGATATTTACATAGAAAGATTTTGTACCATAAGTGTTTATTCATATACCTGAACTGATTGTTTCCGAACAGTGCCTGTAACACGGCAGTAAAAGCGCTGATCAAACAAAACAGGAAAGTCATTGATGGTTTTATTCATCTTCCTCCTGTGCACTAAAACCAAGTTGCTTTATTTTTCTTCCTTCCGCGTACTGAAACCACTGAACACCAAACCACTGTCACTTTTTCTTCCTGCGCACTGTTAAAGCGCAACTGCGCAACTATTAAAGTCGCTTCATTCTCCCGTGCACTGAAACCACAAGTCACTATTCATCTTCCTCCTGAGCATTGAAACTACTGAACACCAAACCACTGTCACTTCATTTGTTTTCCATTATGAGGGGGTGAGGGTGTAAAAATATTACCGTATTTTGCTGTTGTGCGTCTTGGGTTGCATATGCAAAGAAACTGGCACTTTCTTGTTTACTGAATACCGCTGCCTCGTTTGTCTCGTTTTTGCACTACCTGCTAGAGTGCCCCCCTGAGGGCTGAAGAAAAATTCATAGAAAAGCCACATCTCTGTATAAGCCGCATGGTTCAAAGCGTGGGAAAAAAATTGCGGCTTATAGTCCGGAAAATACGTTAATTTTTATTTGATCAGCTAATGTCTAAACAGCTGCACTGTTCCTAAACCTTGTGTAACATCAGTGACAAGCACCAAAACAACACTCACTGACCTCTTATTTATTCTGGAGAAAAGCTAAATACATATTACGAAGTACAGGAGTTTTGCTTGTTTTTAGGAACCACTACTGTACTAACTTGGTCTGGCATTAGGTTGAGACAACATAAATGTAACCCCACTGTATCATTTCAGTTTATCCTTGTTTATTTTACTCTTGGTTCATTCAGAATACCTCTAACATGAAATTTGGCTCAATAAAAGAACAAATAAGTCATATATTTTTATTGTTCTCTTCTCAGGACTCCAGCTCTGGAGTTTGAAGCTCCTGTGCCGGAGATCAGTGACTGCAGCATCTGTCTCCGGAGAAGGATGAAGTGCTCCAGATGTATGGAACTCGTCTCTGAGGGTTTTTTTTCTGGATGTGCTGGAGTGAGCCACACCAGGACCAGCCAAACCAAAGAGGGGTCAGCCAGCTCGGTGCACCTGCCTGAACTGCCCAGTCATGCGAACAGATCTAGAAAACAAATGCTGCAGGAGTATCCAACAGGGCGTCTCAGAACACCACATGGAGCTGTTTTTATTTTATTTTTTCAGAAAACTAGATTAAAAAAAAAAAAAATGCTTTTATTTGTTTTATTAATTGAAAGTTTTATATGGTGTTTATATACAGGCAGAAATAAATATAAATCTTTATAGATTCTTTCCTGCACATATTTATTGTAAAGGAATTGCTGTATTTGAGCACTGTCTCTTTTTATTGCTGCCCTTTGTTTTTGAGGCTGAAGTCATGCTCTAAAGAAAGAGAGAGAATAATAAGCATTGGTGTCATTTTTACGGTCATGACATTAATTTATTTACTTTATTATAACATACAATACATAGATAATACAGATAAAGTTTGACAGGAAACAAACATGTCCACAGCATTGTCGATAAGTGCATATTGATATTATGATGTAAATAACAAAACAGGCTAGACTTCTCGACTGGAGCATGATACCTGAACATAACGGTTCCTTGTGAGAGACAGGTAAGGACTGTGGGCATGTGGCTGACATACCTGTCCTCTGCAGAGTAGTGTCTGGGCCAGTTCAGCTGTAGGTGGGGACACAACCCCAGGGAGGAGACCAGGGGCCCGAGGGTCATCTGGCCCATGACCTCTTGGTCCCACATCCAGAGGTGCATGCTGGATCTGCTGAGGGCCCACTCGTGCTCAGCGCTGACGTGGTGCAGTACACCTCAGCACAGAGCCTAAATATATTGAATTTAGAGTCTAAGTTAAAAGGAATGATCACATCTGAGTTCATTTTTTATCTGAAATACTAACTGAAAACAAACTTACCTGTCAGATCCTGCAGTCATTGATTCAGGATGGTGTGGCAATCCTGTCTATTTTCTTGGCGTTTTCCACTGTTTTCTCATAGCTGTAAACAATTCACCTATTGTTAGAATACAGGGAAATACAATATTTACAACAGCATTACTATTGACAGCGCCACTGTATTTTCAACAAAAAAACAAAATATAACTACATTTTCATTGATCAATTACCTCCATGTTACTAACCAGCTTACCATTTGATTATTAGTTATCTAACATACAAATAAATGCACAAGCACAGCTAATCCCACCACATATGTTTACTTTATTTGTATATACGCTCTATTGTGTGTCGTACTGTGTATCACAACCGAGACAAGCGGATTTTCATTACAATAAACAGTCCGACTTGTAAATAATCATGACATGAATATAACGAGGTAACCAGTGAAAGACGTGTGGTAGAGTTACCTTTAGCTCGTCTGTGATGACAATTACATTCGGTCTAAGAGACAGTTACATTAGTGTAATGGCTTGCGTTTTCTGGTGTTTATTTAGCAAACGAGCCAATGTTAGTGTAACTCAAAAATGCCACACAGAGTTGTCATTAGCTGCTGTGTGAAGACAGCCGATAAGTAAGAAAAGCTAGGACAGCACATTTGTCAGATTCATAAGCCTCGGGAGTCAGGATCATAACGAAGTTATGGTCTGAAGGTATTTAATCCATTCAAAACACAAACTTATTTAGAGATGTTGCTGTTAGCTAGTTAGCATCCCGTTTCGGAAGCATGCTATTGTTATTTAGCATTAGATAACTGATAACAAAGCATCACAAGATATTTTACATGGTCAGTGATGATGTCTTACCTTCTGAATGAAAAGAAAGCCGATTCTGGGTCTGTTTTATCCCCAGAGCAGTTCTTCGCTCTCGCGGCCGACTCTGGCTCGTCTTCCTACACTCCCGTTTGGGTCTGCGGGCCTCGCTCGATAAAACGTTCTTTGTTTTTTTAATGTTTGTGGGAAGTTTGTGTTGGTGTCCGGGTTGTGCTGTGTTGCTGTGCTGGAGGCCGTTTGGGGTTTTTTGTGTCTGCAGAGTCCATCTCAAAACTAACGCGAACTAATGCCGCTGACTGTCATGGCCGCCGCGCAGGAAAGTCCAAGACCAAGGAGACGAGAACGCGCATGACGTCATATCCGCCTCGATTTCGCGGGAAATCCGACCCGAATACTACTCAATGAAATGAGGCTACAGGCTTATAGAGGCAACCAAGTTGGATACTTAAAATGTCATCCCTCTCATCACAGCATTGACAGGCTGACTTCTGGGCAAAAAAAAGCCTTATTTATTCTTAAAATCCTACACATAGCCCCTTTAAGGTCCAAGTTAAAACACTGACTTGAAAACCTGACTTCCGGTTGGGCCTTGGAGCCATTTGGGCATCTTTTGCTGAGCTCTCCCTTATGACCCTTAAAGGTCCCATATTATGCTAAATCGACTTTTCTGAGCTTTTAACCATGTTATAACATTGTTTCTACCTCAAACACATACCCAAAGTTGTGTTTTGTTTCATTTGTGCATGTTTCAGTAATTTATTTAGTTTGAGCTACAGTCCCAGATACCACACCTCTCCAGGAAGTGCTCCTCCACACTCCTCCAGCCCCTCTCTCCTGCACTGTCAGCAAGTGCCGTGCTCTGCAGCTCAGACACAGAGAAGCATCGCTGCTACTGTGTTAGCCATTACTGTCAGCAACATGTATTACTAACAAGTATTACTGCATAGCTCTACATATTGCTAGGCTACTTTAATATAGTTCTTTCAATACACTGCACAACAGCTACCTTAGGAGTCTCCAGGCAGCATACATTCTCAACTTCAGTGGGCATTGTACGACCATTTCCACATGTGCACCTATAAACAGAAGCAGTTAACACGCGCTATGCTACGGGCTACACTATAGAAACATACACAAAAACAGTTTCTCATTTACCAAGCAGAAACGTCTTGTAGAAGCCTTTGAGGTCTTTGAGTTTGCTCATGTTCTTCAAACTCAGAGTCAGACTCTGGGTCGAAGATAAACGGCTCAGTTACTCTCAAAGCCATTGCTGAAAAAGTTATTACTACGATGTACCGCGTTTACTAAGTCTGTTTCCAGCCTCAGCTCGCGGAGCTCTAGCGTGACGTCATGAGTGGGCGGAGCCAACACGGAAGAGCTGAGCCTTAAAGTGACAGCACCAAATCAGACCGTTCACTTTGGACTCATGATGAGAGCTCATTCAAACCGCTTGTATAAGATAATTATTGTGTGTTTCATGTTGCAAAACGTGATATGGTAACCTAAATGTATCCAAAAAACACTGTATAATGTTCAAAATAGTATAATATAGGACCTTTAAATTTGTCAACAAGACCAAAGTTTATCCGTGTAAGCTGTATGTTCAAGTGTAAGGGAATTTTGCACCCATATTTAGTGAGAATTTAATTACATATTCACTTTTGCCCATACTTTGGAACATGCTAGATCTGAGGAAAGTCCAGTCCATTGCACGACAGAGAGCGGCATTCAGACAGATGAGACAACTACTGCGACAGTGTGAAGGGATGAAATACGGATAGCTTTATCTCGCTAAATTGAGGACTACGACCCAAGATGGCGAACAGAAGAAATTTGCTGACCCTGAAAAAGCGGCAAGGTTTTTTAAGGACATATTAAACTCATAGACTCTGAGCTTTTGACCAGCTGTGCACCTGGATTCCAACGATCTCACCCTCGGGTGCCACCAGGGCGTACTCAGTGACATTATTATTTTTCTTACATCCTTTGGGTGGACCATTTAAGTTAACAATTAGTTGGTGAACTGTTATTTTCTTTTTTTCTCACAGATTACTACATTGCTTATGTGATACATACAATTATACAGGCGTGGCCTTGTTGAAGTTCCTTGTGATAGCTGATCAGCAGAAATGTTTGTATATGGGTTCTAAGGGGCCTCAGCCTCCTTAGGTAA